>JAPVRG010277270.1:0-10784 GCA_029783565.1 Rhagoletis cerasi
TTTTTGTTTTTTTCTTATGGAGCACCTGAGGTCAATGAACTTCCATAGGAAACCCCCCTCATCGAGACAAAAACATTGGTGTATCACACTTTAAGATCCGACTATAAATGCCAAAGATATGAACAAAAATGTAATTGGGCGACTACTAGGGTTGTCCGAAAAAAAAATTTTTTTAATTTTTTTAAATACTTTTTAAAAACAATTCATATAAGGGGGTGTACGGCGAACTTTTTTTTTCGATACGGTCTAATATACATACATACATAATTATAAATATTTGCTCATATATTATGAAAAAATGTATATTTTAATACCTTTCTAAAACTGTGCAAATAAGGGATTACGAGAAATTAATAAGCCAGGTGCACCTGCTTACAAATTTATACAGAAAACGATATGAATATAATATAAAATTCAAATCATCGTCCATCGTATTAATTTTTGGAAAAATTCACAAAACAATAAATGTATATGTATGCTGCATCAACTTGTCGAAATGACTAATGTCAAACGCTTGTAAGCGCACACTATGGAGTTGCTCAGTTTTTATGCACGTAAGCGCATGACTACGGATCTCGCATACGTACGCATACACTTGCCTATGGAGTTTCAGCTTTAATTTTGACTATGAATACGCCCCTATGTGTTCAGTATTACAGGGCTCGCAATTTGTATTTATAAAAATGTAATTTTAGGTTACGTTTCTTTGAAAAGGATTTGTTGAAATTCTATTAATTTTTTAATTACTACCGGGGACACTTTATTGGAATTTTCATGAAACCATGGTTTATTCTGAACGTTTGGGAATATTTGTCCAAAAGATTTTAATTAAGTTAGAATTTTATGTGAATAAAGTTCTTGCCATACTTCATTTGGTTTATTTTAAATTTATACTATAGCATCTTGAATAGACTATACAATTTTAATTCTTTCTCCAATGAGTAGAGCAGTGGAAATATTTACTTCATATTTTATACGAAATAGCAAAACTCCGCAAATACATTATACATATATAACAAAACGCATTTCTGTCTGTTATTTTACTACCTTTTCACAATAGGGGATCACATTATTTCCTCTTTCTCTATACTCCTCAAACGCAACCTTACAAGGCAGAGAAGAAATTGAACCTTTCCTTAAGTTGTAAAAATAAACAAGCACAGCAAATTTGACAGCTAATTATCCGAGATTTTACTGTATAAATGGAGTGATTAACGAACGAACTTTAATTGACATCATATTTACCCAAGACGGCACTATGGGATTCACAAATACATAAATAAACTGATGTGAATTTACGCATACATATGCAATAAATTTGCCAAATGCTTTTGAATGTAAGAACGTGACGGCTTCTAATACTGCTTAACGTAGTTGTGGCATTTCCTTCTTACATGTGTACAAGATATGCATGTGCTAAATATTTGTCAAAAAGTTATAAGTCATCCTGCCGGGCCCAACTTTTGCTTTGCAATTTTATCACACTTTTTAATAAGAATGATCCAAAATAAATAAATAAAATCAAAAAGAAATGTATTTGAGAAATCATATACATATATATTTTATTGCATTCAATGCATATCTTTCGTGAATTTTTTTACACAACGCACATCGTTTTTGTTTTTCATTTGGAATAGTGGCTAAAACATGTTTTATAATTGTTCTATTCCGCTGGAGGGTACGCACTGGACTACCAAGTATTTTCGGATCAGAAAGGCTAAAATTTATGTTCAAATAGCTTCGCGCAACCATACGAATAAAGTCAAGATATGGGATCCTTTCATGACTTAAATTATATACAACGAACGCATTGCACATACAAATATCCACGCAGTTTGTAAAAAGCCTGAAATACCACTTCTTTCCTTTTATTTTAATTGGATGCTTGTTAATATGCCAGTGTAGCTTGTCAACCCCCCCATGCACTTATTTTATTGTGATATTACATGAGCTGAAGTATTTCAATATATTTTTCGTCCTTTTTGCTGTATCTTTGCACAGGCTGCATTGGATGTACACTTTGATGATTGCTTATGACTTTTACATTCCATGAAACAACCAGTATCTCGTTATTTTTATCAAATCTGTAATCATTAGCACCACGAGGTTCTTTCTTCATGGTTTCATCAGTTTTTATTGGACACTTATTTAGACGATTGAATCTGGCTGTACCTGTAGTATGCATATTTTTCTTACTAAGAACTGGCATAAGTCGGAAGCTTGAGAAAAAATTGTCTAAATATAGCTCGTGATCTTCGGGATTCTCAAGTAGATTAACCCATGATGAAATAACCTTTCCTCCAACATTTGAAAAATCTTTTTCAATAGGATCCCTTTTGCCTTGATAAAGTTCAAAATTGTAATAAAAACCAGTTTCTCCCCAGATCATAACCAACTGGTTTAAGCCAAAACGTATGGGCTTTCCCTTAATAAATTGCTTTAGGAAGTGACCTCCGTAATATCTTACCATCTTCTCATCTACGGTTGGTTGTTTGTGAAAACACATTTAGCCTTAGGAAATTTTCATTGAGCTTTTCAATCAGTGGCTTTATTTTGAAGTCCTTTTCAAGAAAACCGCTGCGAATGTTTGAGTTTTTGTTAAAGTGCAAGAACCTTTTAATTTCAAAGTATCTGTTTCGAGGAATACAGTTCCTTAAAGTTTGAATATTAATATCGTCGTCTGTGGACAAATACATCCTTTCAACAGACAAACTGTGGTATTATGTAAAAATTAGGATGCCAAGAAACTTATGAAAACATTCTTAAGAAAGAGAAAAATCGTGAAAATTGTTTTGATGTGCACAGCGAACATTTTCGTCAACTATGTGTTGTACTAGCGAATTGTCAAAGAAAAACTCAAAAATCTCGAACGCTTCTTTTTGTTGAAAATTCTCCCGTATTTTGGGTTTATTATCCTCGGAACGCTCAGATGATTTAAAAGTTCGCATCCACATGAAGCCAACGTGCTGAGTTAGACTTGAAGGTTGGATTTTCCTGTTCCAGCTTTCGACGTTTTGAAGTTGTACTTGCACCGAAATCGAAACTTGTTTCCTTTTCAGTGAAGTGGATCTCTACTTCCCCAGGTACATCCTTAGGTTCTGTAACTTCATCAGGATTGTTCCTCATCAATATCTTCGGAATCAGTCAGATTATATGCATCTGGAGGCAGTTGCACTATATCAAGAGCACTTTGTTCTCCCCGATATGCATCTTCCAGAAGTACTTCTAAAATGCCTTCAATTTCATGAAGTTTTAGAGCTCGCTGACTGATCATATTTACTTTAGATAAAACGATTTCAGCCTAAAACGAAAACAATGACATCTACAAAATTTTCAAACATCAAGTGACTAATGTTTCCAATTGGGAACGTGGGAAAGTCATTCACATTGGTAAATACACAAAAATTTTATCACAGTAAACAGGTTTATTTATTCACCTACGTAACAAACTTTCACAAAATAGTAGAAAACACTTAAATTGTTGAGGTACAAATAAAAACAGAGCTAAATACTGACAACGTAAGAAAACAAACCACTACCGGAGATATTTGCTCGATTCTGACCATGGTACAACAAACAGGTAGCAGCATGGGAGCAAATACAACTGCATGTACTTTGTTGTTGCTTGAGAAACATAGAATGTCAAAACAGAAAGAAATGTAAAGACGGTTGACCAATCAAAAAGCAAGCAAAATGAATGCCAATGTATTTGTATGTGAATTTGTATATGAATGTAACAAAGTTTGACAATTCAGATTTTTCACGAAGTAGAAAAAAATCTAAATTGCAACCCTGCTGCTGCTACCTGTTTATTGTACCATGATTCTGACCATATGATCGTTAGAGAAGGCCAAAAGCAGCTGATTTTATGCATAGGAATGTGAGTATTGTTAATTGGTTATCAGGTACCCGATATGTGGTTTCCTTTCCATAATATTAAATTATTTACGCAATTTCCTAAATGGAAACATTGGGCGCTAATGGGTTTAAAAGAAGTATTACCTTTCATTTTTTATGTTTATTAATGTTTCTTAAGGTTATACGTGCTCAGTCTTCTTCTGGGTACAAAACAATCTCGTTTTTGAATCGCTGCCACAAACCATTATCCTGCAACCGCACGTGCCAACCACTGTCACTTTGCACGGCACACCTATCGAAGTTGGGCAGCTGGAGCTACAAGGATACAGCACACATGCGCTCGGAGTCAAATCCAATTGTCGTTTGATAAATATGCGTTGTCGCAAATTTGCGCCCACTAAGTAGATGTGGTACCGGCGCACACTGGGACGACTCAGTACTAGCCGCGGCCAAAAATAGAAGGAGTTGAGCTAGAAGTACCAAACTTGGTACACGCTATTATTTTCGGAAAATATAGTTTTTTTTTAAAAATCATCAAAATCGTATGACAGATAGGCACACCTCCCATATAAAAAAATAATATCCTATGCTAACTCTGCAAAGAATCAACATATTTCAATGAAATTTGGAACACGTGATGAGCTAAACTATATTTATTGCCCCACCAAAAATTATCGTAACCTCTTCACTACAACGTCTATAAGATGCAGAAGAAAAATTCCAAAACTTTTGCATAAACAACAAATTTATTTCATATAAAAAATTCACATGAAGCTTAATCTTCGTCACTTGTTTTTCGAGAGAGCGACGCGTCGATGTTATTATTTACACTGTGAAGAAATGCATGATTTTTTTTTGTTTGCTTTGACGAGAGTGAAATAGAAAACATTATTCGGTCCTAATGCACTGTCATATTTCTTTCGAATTCCATAATATTTTCTATATTTATTTCGAAATCATAACTTTTTATCCCAATTAAATCTTGAATGTGTTGATCATTCAGACTATTTCTCAATTTGGTTTGAATAATTTTCATCGTTGAACTTCACATTCATATGAGGAACCAAACATGGCATATAATTTGAAAATTTCTGTTTTAATTTTTGGATACTTTTCCTCTTTTACATGCTTCCAAAAACTTGTACCCATTTCCAAGGGCAGGCTTATAGCGTTTCTGAGTATGGTTAGCTCCTCATGTAATTGTGAAGGTTGTTCATTAATTTCACATATTAATGGATAATTATGTAACTCTATTTGACTTTTAATAATATTGAAATCTTGAAATCTTTTTTTGTAATTATTTAATAAATTTTCAACAATTTCACTGAAATATTGTAATTTTTGGGTATTTTCATGTTCTGTAAATATTTCTTTTGTTTTTTCTAAGTTTGATATATTATTATTTTTTAACTGCTCTATCAAAATTTGCAATTTACGGTCAAAATGTTTGATGATAGGCACGAGCTCAAAGATGTGTTTATTTTTGCTCATCATCATTATCAGCATTAGTATTGGTATTATCATCATTATCAAAAATATATTTCAAAAAATATTTTGCTTTCAACTCATACAATTTTAGTTTTCTTTCATAAGCTGAAAGTAATTCAAAATTATTGTGATGACCAACGTAGTGCCTACGTAAAAAGTATTTTACAGAACGACAAATAATATGTTCGCATATTAAACATTGAACTTCATCATTCATATTTTGAACGACAAAAAATTCGTACTCCCAAATTGCTTCAAACATTTTCTCCTTGTGTATTTATCTTAAGTTGCGAAATACAGACCGGCTTGCTTGACTGTTGTAGTGCAACTACAGTGTACGTGTTACAGCACTGACGTCGGCAGCGAATGCTGTTCAATCACGCGTGATAGCAAAATTTTAAGAATGCCCTCCACTGCTTTACGACGATTTGACTTCGACACTTCGCTTAAATTCTATGTGCCGACATATCTACACATTTTTTATCTTTGTGTATACGTCGCTTTCTTTCCTTCTTGCACATGTAACGAAATAAGTTTTAAAATTTTCACACCCCATTTGTGACATCGCCGCCTAAGAAGTTTCACTTCAAAAAGTCCTCCGTGAAATTAAGGCTGGTTATTTATTAAGCACTCCTACTTATTTACCTAAATTCAAAATTTGGCTGCCCTTGGTTGTTGCTTCAATTTCTATATTAATTAAAGTGAAACAAGCTTGGTTGAGAAAATGCGCCAAGCACTTTTGATAAGAAGCACACGCATTTATTGCGGTCGGAAAGCCGTTTTTTTGTTGTTGGAATTTGTTAATAAAATCGCACTTTTTTGGTTACGAACTGCATAATATACCTGTGGGGGAATTCATCTCTATGTTTGCTAACTTTATTTGCAAAATGTGTCAAAAGTAGGGAAGCGTTTGATGAGTAGTGATTTTCGTAAATTAACCTATGTACGAGTATAATGCAATGTTTAACAACAGTCGTTTTTGGACTTTAAAGAGTAAAGTACTCTCTAGCTTTAAATAGCAGCGAATAGTACTTTTTAAAAATAATTCACAGTTCATTTTCTATTGAGTTATACTAGCTAAAACTAGCTGAAACTATTACAGATGCTAATATGTTTATGACTTATGTTGTTCTCCTACGACTACGCAACATCCAAGGAAAAACAATATATTGGGAAAAAATAAATTTTGGCAAATAGAAAAGATTTAATAGAATACCAGTGCTTACCAATGGGCGAGTTGTCTGAAGAAGCTCAGGAATCTAAAAACAAGGACTAGAGAAGATAAAGATGTCTGAATGCTTGCAAAATATCACGAGTAGAACAAAACGAAGACCTTTTCAACATGTTAGCAACCTCTTCTGATCCAGTCATATCATCCATGAGGTATGTGAGATCATCACAAAAAGATCTTACAAATACTTATAGCTTAGAAATGCTTTCTTAATTAGATATAAGTAATTTCATTTTAGTACAAGGTTTTTGCAGTAATATCAAATATCTAATTTGACAATGAATTTTAAAGAACCCTGATATTGTGGCACTCTGTATTTATATTTATTTTAAAGCGTAGATATTTTTCTTTCAGACGGATTTTAAATCTTTGCCGAAAGCAAAGCGTCTAACGAGTTTGGTAGAGATTGGTAAAGGGGTTACTGAGATAAAACTTTTTATCATAAGAGGGTAGGGGCATGCCTCTTTACGCTTAAATACAACTTTAATAACCAAATTTCAGTAATTTTTTTCAGTATTTAGTGAAAAAATTTGGCTTTTGCATTTTTCAAAAAATTTCTCAACTTTGACAATGAATTTTAAATCTTCCCATTGTTGTAGCACCCTAGTCTCTATTTATTTTATAGCTTAGATATTTTACTTTCAGTTGCAATTTCAATTCTTAAAATATCTTCATTAGTTCAAAAGCTATGATTTTAACAACGCAAAAAGTCAAAAAGCGCCACAATGCGACGTTTAATATAATCTTTACTCAGAAAAAAACTTTGCCAAACTGATTTAGAAGATGCGAATAAAAGCAACGAAGCAGCCAAAAGTCTAAAGATCCATAATAAAGAACATACATTCACAGCATACAACTATTACCAACAGTGAAAAGTGCAGAATGAGTGAATGAGGACGCCGAAATTTACATACAAACAAAAGAATAGAAAATTAGTGCATCTCTCTCCATAGTTGACTATTTACGACTTGCACTAAAAAAACGGTTGGCTGAAAATAAGCGGTTAAATCTGTGGTAAACTTAAAACTCATTGTGGACTAATAAATTAATTAAAATCTACAACTCGTACCCCAGCGGAAAGCGCGGAAAGTTAGACTGATGCCAGTGAGCTTTGCTGTGCTTTCTTACTCAACTTATTTCTTCTTAACTGCATTTTCTTTTCCTCACAGAAACTGCGGACATAAAACATAGACGAAAAAATTTAAAATCTGCATTATTGTAGTAGCCATAAAAATTAAGAATGGCTCATCAAAAGCACTAAAGTGTGGCATTACTCAATCAGGCTGGCGTCACAAATGCCGCTGGCTTATTTGGTTGACTAGCTGACTGGCAAAAGACAGCGTGGAATGGTTTAAAGTGGAAAACTAGGAAAACCAGCAGACGCAAAGAGAGTTATGTTAATATACAAGAACGAGTAAATGGTACAGAAAAAATCGAGCACAGCGGGCGCGGCAGGATTGAAGCAGCAGCACAGGCGTCGGTCAGTCGAGACTATTAGACTTTGGACTTAATTTTTAAAAAGCAGGCATTAATGACTAAAATTACTTGATTGTATACGTTTACTGTGGCTTAGCAGCCATATGTAAGGCAGTGGGTTGCAGAAAAATAGGCAAATGCTTAAAATATCCTAAACTATTCTAGGGGAAATGGTTTTGAAACATATTTTAAATTTTTAATTTTATTGTTAGGTTCAGTTGTATGTAGCTCCTATTGTGAATTGCTACGTAAGCATTTTGTAATCCAATAGATCCAAACCTGGGTCTCTAACTGGATATAACGGTTCCCTGGTTTGGAACTAAGAGACAAAACGATTGGCATAGTAGTACAATTTCTCGATTACCTTCCAATATTGGACAACATTCGATTATGCATGGCTTGAAAAATGGAATCCCAAAAGCCCTTCCGGGTTCTTCTCCCATCAAGAGCTGACTGGAACGGGGGAATTTCATACCTTCACCATAATGGAACGCGGAATTTGAGTAGACATTTTCTTATAATCCCTGGGAGTGAGAAGATCGATCCTTCAGACTGATCTTGCGAGTGTTTTCAGGGAAGAAGTAATTGCAAGCGCCGAACGCTGCCCCCTTTTGAAGCGGTTGCTATGACTCTGGCGTCTTATACAACAAATCTGATTAAAGAGTAGAGAACTCTTTCGAAAAGGGTCTATAGACAATTCCAACCAGATTTATTTTGAGTCCTTGGTCATAGCAACATTAACGGAAATGAGGCTCTATTTGAGTTAGCCGGAGATTGTTCCACTCTGACCTCGATCGAGGCTTAGATCTCACACCCAATTGGAAATATAACGGGGAAGGTTTTCTCCAAAAATTGTCCTGGACATTGGCCAGAAGACTGTGCATCGCTTATAATTAATCCTGTAAGAGCAGCTGGAATATAAAATAGGAGACAGTATAGCAGCTTTTTTTACAATTTTAATGAGGAGCAGGAACACCATATAATGAATGAGGTATAGGATCTTCTGAATATGCAGTTACACCTGCTCGCCTATAATAAATTTCTTCTCTTGCGTTCGCTTTTGCGCAACAATCCATGTGCGAGATGCGGTAACCAATCCGTTTGGAGTCTTGGGTCGCAGCAGAAAAAATAGAGCTTTAGTGGGCCGCTGAAGTCTGCGTCTATTACCGTGAGGGTCGGCTGGAAGCAGGTTTCTGTCTTGGGGCAAGCGGCTCACTATACTCAAAGCTTGCCTCAATTTCTGGTTGTGCGATGGATTTAGTATGCGCGGAATAAAAAAGGTTCTTGTGAAAAATTCCAATATACCTCATCTGTGGTCCACCCTAGTGGAAGACCGTCTCGCCACAATCCGCATCGAAGCGAGACTTTTGAACATATCGCTCATTACCGCTCACGGGAAGAGAAGGTTGAGGCGCCCAAAGATCTCTTCTGTGAGCGCACCGACGATATCAAAATCGTGCTAAGGGATTTCAATACCAGGGTAGGTAAGTAAGGGATCTTTGGTCCCACCGTCAGAAAACTCAGCCTCCACGACGAAACGGCCATAAGGGATATTCACAACAGACACCTTCGACAGTCGGCTTTCACATCTGCTCTCTGAAAGCGCTCTTCAACAAACCGGTAAATGCAAGCAGTGGGTACGGCGAGAAATGCCACGCTGTTGTAGAGAAAAAAGGTGTCCCCTACAGGGCAATGCTGCGATCGAGCGCCATGCGATCTATGTGCGATTCCGCCACATGCACCAGCTACCGATGATTAAGTCTTGAATGAACTGAATTCGCATTATCCGTTTGGCCTTATGTAGTCATAGACTAGGTTTCGCCACAACCCCGCGATGTCTAAATTTGGCATCTCTGCGAAACTAATACGACTGTCGTGTGATTTCTTTAATCTAATGCTATAGGAAATAGTAAGTGCTGCAGAGCTGAACCGCTCAAGAACAGTAATCTATAAGAGCATTCAATTACTGGCGTACTGTACCGATGAATCGATGATCGGCATCTTCGGCCTCAACAAGCGCAACGTTTTTGCTGCCTTTTCCAACTTGGATATGGAAGCAAAGCGAATGGATCTGGGGGTGAACGAAAACAAGACGAAGTATCTGCTTGCCAACTGTAGGAAATTTGCAGTTTAAGTAAATTGATAAGATAAAGTAAATATTGCAATATGGCTATCAAAAGAAAGAGGTTTAAGAAGGCTTAAAGCCGAAAATATTTATGTTGAAGGTTGCCACCTATTTGAAAATTTTAATTTAATTTAATTGATGAGGTAAATTAAATATTGCAGTATCAAGCTGAAGAGGTTTAGGAATGTTTACTGCCGAAAATATTTTTGAGGAGGCTTGCCACCTGTTTAAAACAATTTATTAAATTAAATTGATAAAATAAATGAAATATTACACCACGGGTATTAAACTAAAAAGGTTTAATGAAGGTTACTCGGTCATTTGCTAGTTAATAATAAAGTTGATTGATCTCTCTAAAACACAAAATTCGATCCATCTTTTTTTCAAATCCCATTTTTAATGCATAAGCCCCTTTGTGTATCCAATCAACACATCCATTTGTCGCACTATCTATCAAGAATATGCAATACATTTCAGAGGAAAGCGCACGCAAGCGCCTACACCAGTGTCGGCCATCACACGTATGTATGTACTAGGGTCATTGACTCGGTTTTTTCCAACCGGTTTTCCTCGGTTTTTTCATAAATTTGTGGGCGGTTTTTTTCA
>JAPVRG010277286.1:0-11856 GCA_029783565.1 Rhagoletis cerasi
CGGGTTGCCATTCAAACGTACTTTATACAATTAAGAGACATGTAAGCATGAAAATGTAAGGCATTCATAATGTGCAATCGCCATGTACTCAAAAAATCAGATTCACACCCAAAACAGCCTTCCACGTAGCGGAAAAAGTAAGCAGTACTTACTTCATACCTTACCAAATAATGTAAGAATAGAAGGGATTAATAATTAACTGTTTTTTTATTATGAAATGGTGGACTTTTGGGAAATGGCGCTTGAAGTTTGGGATTCACTTTCTCAGAATAGCGACGATAGATTTTCTCCAAAGTCTTAAATCATTCTATTTTATTTATTGTTAATTATTTTGGAGTTTATGAAGGATTTTCTTTAGAAAAATTTTGTCGCTGACAATATTTTTTAACTCAAATTTTTCAACGCCTATTTGACTTCACGCAAATGATGCGTATATACAGTTTTCAAATGAAATGTATAGCTATTTTTCAAAGCTTACTTACCATGTACCTTCCAACGTAAGTGGGCGGGAAAGTAACTGTTATTCGTGCAATCGCTCGGCGGCTGAGAGAAACACTCTTCGGCGGCACATTATTTTACAACTTACAACGTAAGGCGTCATCGGAGGTATTCATTTTGTGCTTTACCAATAGATAACATTAGTCATGATAACAATTTAGGTACTAAAAGTTGAAAGAAGACATGGATTACCTCGTAAGGTGCTTACGTATTTTCCAACTGGGATATTCCCCTTGAATTTTTTCGTTTGTGTTGGTGAGAGCCGAATTTACGTCCACAAGAAAAAAGAAAATTTTTTTAAATAAAAACAATTAAAAAAAATTCAATTTCCGACCAAAAGTGTGATTGGCAAAGGTTAATTTTATCGAAAAAATAAAAATCAAAAAAAAATATATTTTGCATTGATCTTAAAATCTGGGTAATTAATAGTCGGTACCTGCCTAAATTTTAACTTCTAAATTACAGTGGTCGAAAATTTTCACCGAAAACTGGTACCTTTTTACCGGAGCTCAAATATCACCACAAAAGTCACGATTTTCAACGGACAAGCATGCAAACCATAGCAAAGTGGTCAACCATTTAATTCAGTTTTTAAAAGAGAAAAAAAAATTTGAATTACCAAAAAATTTATGCCCAATTTTTTGAACGACCATAAATTTATATTCACTTTTTAAAAGACCAAAAATATGTGTCCGGCCGTTTATTTACATAGTAAAAATGTATGCCCAGTTTTTTAAGTTACGAAAAATTTAGGCCCAGTTTTTAGAAGACCAAACATTTTTTTCCATATGCATTTATAGGAAAGTCGCGATTTTCTACGGACGAGCATACATATGCGAACCGTTGTAAAGTGGTCAACCATTTATGTTCAGTCTTTAAAAGAGAAAAAATTTATGTCCAATTTTTGCATTACCAAAAAATGTTTGCTTAGTTCCTTAAATTACCAAGAAATTTTAGTCCAACTTTTTAAACGACTGTTAATTCATATCCACTTTTTAAAAGACTAGAAATTTATGTCCAAACTTTGAATTGCCAAAAACGTGCACTCAATTTTTTGAGTTTAAAAATGTGTGACCAGTTTTTAGAAGACCAACAATTTTTTTAACATATTTAGGAATTTTGCCTAAAAATTTTTACGGAACTCATATCTCAGAAAAAAGTCACGACTTTCAACGAACGAGCCTATGCGAACTGTTGCAAAGTGGTCAACCATTTATTTAGTTTTTAAAAGAGAAAATAGTTTATGCACAGTTTTTCAATTTTCAAAAATGTTTGCCAAGTTTTTCACATTGCCAAAAATGTATGTCCAATTTTTTAAGCGACTATAAATTTATGTCACCTGTCTCTAAGACCAAGCATTTTTATTCGGACTTTGAATTACCAAAATGTTATGCCCAGTTTTTTAAACAACCACATATTTATGTCCTCTCCTTAGAAAACCAAACATTTCTTTCCAGTCTTGAATTTATCAAGTATTTATAGCCAAGATTTAAAATAAGAAAAATGTATGCTCAGATTTTTAGATTACTAAAAATGTATGTTCAGTCTTTCAAAAGAACAAAAATGCACATCTAGGTTTTGAATTACCAAGAATTTATGTTCACTTTTTAATTTACCAAAAATGTATGTTTAATTTTTTAGTTGGCCAAACTTTTGTTCCGTTTTAAATTGCCAAAGATGTATCATAGATTTTAAAAGAATAAAGATTTATATCCAGATTTATAAAAGACTAAAAATGTATGTACAGTTGCTAAATGACCAAAGATTTATGTATATACAGTTTTCAAATTACCAAAACCTTATGTCTAGTTTTTATAATGCCCAAAAGGTCTCTCTAGGCATGGGCTGTATTTAATCTGTTCGCCTTGCAGCTGTTGCTGCTCATTGGAAAGATCTGTAGGAAGAGGATTTAGTGGAACTCCCGGTGGTTTTTTTTTTTTTGAGGGAAAATTAACAAGGCGGTCATCCGCTGCTCCCTGTCCAATTTACTCTTAAATGAAGACTTAAAGAAATAGGAACAGCAAACAGTGACCCCATAAAAATGGCAGGTTCGGACAACCGTTGTGTAAATCCGCTGTACTATTTATACGAATACATGGGTTCAGACCACAGGCGGTTTACAGGTATATAGCTGAAATACTCCACCTCGGTAAGAGGACTGCGACTCGCTCGAAATGCTGAAAGTATGGCATCCTTCTCGTCCATCCTTTTCTTGTGAAAGGTACCATATCGTTTTATACATTCAGTCCACTTTCCATAGATCGGTTTTGCAGTAGACAGAGCGTGTTCTGCACAAATTTACCTTAGAGTCTAAGGCTTAGACCCAGAAATGCTTACTCCATACTGTGAGTGGCAATGCTGCCAGCTTACGCCAAGGCTCGGCCGCTGATATTCTGCTTTCTCGAGAAAAATGTTGCACTGTAAGTTTCCAGAGAACCTCCCCTAGGTGCCCAATCCAGCTAAAATTGAATGACTGATCTTACAACTGCTTCTGGATAGACTTTATTGGCGAGGAAGCTACCCTGTTCTTTCTTTCGTCTCGTAATGCTCGAACAAAAGGGAACATTAGCCCATTCCGTATAAGGCGATCAAATATTATATTAGTCGCATCTTCCTAAGCATTCTAACCAAACCAGTCGCTTAAACATTCAAATAAATATATACATATGTATGTATTTCCGATACTTCTCACAAAAGAAAGCCACATAACATTTGACACCTCATTTAAATTAGGTATTGTATATATGTATTTAGGTATTTACGCAGATACAATTCTATGGCCAACAGCATAATTATATGCGTTTCGCACTTGGCATCAGGGTAAATGAGGTAAGTTACATACATATATACATACATAAATGTAACCGTAACCAAATAAGCGACAAACCAATGTTTCTTTCAATTATTTTCAACTCGAGTTCCGCTCGAAGAAATTTTCTACCTCGACTTCAGACAGTTGACATTGAAAACCATATAAATGTAGTATTAAGCATACGCATACATACAAATATGTGCAAATAAATGTGATAGTTTGTATTTCTTTAAATGCATCCCACATTTCTTGAAAAGGGAAAAGAACATGTAAATTGCAATAGGCAAATCGACAGAGGTTACAACTTACACTGCAATGCATACGCGTACATGCTACTTATACATATGTACTTGTAGTATAGATTCCCTGTAGGAAAACTCTAGAAAAAAATTGGAAAAATCAAAAAAAAAACACTTAGGCGAGCGGGTAGAACAGCTTATCTAAATTCAATTGGAACTAGGTTTTCCATCGACTTGGTTGCATTTCGTATCCTTCTTAAGCTTGAATATGTGCATCCATGTTTTGAAAAGTGAAATTTTGACAATCTTTCGTAACAAAGTAAAATCTCTAAGCATAACGGAGTCTGCAGCAAGGGAGCAGTGTACGAAAATAAACTTTATTGTACGTCACTATTTCATTTCGTTTATTACTTTAAAAGTTCGGTAAAAAAACAAACAAAAACCTTCATCATCTGTACAAAACTATACAAAACAATAAATGATATGATAGTCCATGAGCAATTGTGTATTGTTTTGTACGGTTTATTTTCGTACCCTGCAAGGGAGTAGTTGCACAGTGGTACAGAAATGGCCAAAATTGTTGTTTGACTATTTAAACGTGAAAAATACAGGAAAGAATATTTTTGTGATGTAGCTTAATATACAAGGTATCTATCAAAATCCGTGGTTGATCGAAAGGTGTCAGATGTCCAAAAATTATAAAAATCCGAGAAGACACGAATTTTGACCTTTTTGAAGTTTTAACAGTTGAAGCATATTAACGACTCAACGGATTTCAACTTTTTTCCATTCTACTCGATATTTTATTCTAGAAAAAAAATTTAGAAACAGGGTTGCCAGACATCTGAAAATTTTAAATTATTCAAAGGTTCAACAGCATACTTCAATTTCTACACTAAAACAAAAACCATTTGAAGATATTTACAAAAGTATTTTGCAGTGGGGTTGCCACCTTACAATTACGTTTATTAAAAAATGTGTGATTATTGAAAATCAAAATTTGGGTATCAAATGGAAGGCGTTTGAGCAAGCTTTAATAATCACATGTCTTTGAGTGGGGTTGCCACCTAGCTATAAACTAAGATTTAAGTAAGGTAAATAAAAGAATAAAGTACGAACTTACCTAGTCAAAGATTTTTAAAAGACACTTTAACCCATACCTATTTTCGGATAGGATTGCCACTTTTTTAAATTAAGAAAAATAGACTCAGTACTTAATTTCAAGATTTTGTAAATTCAATAAAGAAGTAAGCGTTCTACCATGAAACATTTTCTAGATTCTGCCGTCGGAGATTCGATACCATTCCAAAGACTGAGGAGACCCTGTCAAGATCATAAGTTCAGATGGGCCAAAGGGACACCGGGTGGACCTAAAGATCGGCAAAAGGACACAGCAAAAGACTGGTCTATTCTGTCCCAAAGCGCGCTCATGGAATTTACCAGACTTCATTCCTGAAAACACAGAATGCTAGGTATCTAAACTGGCTTTATCTACTCATATTCCTTGAAGGAATGAAGGCGCACGACGCAACAGATGGAACCCCCAAAGAACTTTGACGGGAGGTATCGCTGTCATTACCTCTCTGTCAACCTCGAATTTAGGCTTAGAGGAAGCTACAAGTTCAGAGGCAATTTAGGAAATGGTTTGCGTCCTAATGGTCCCTCTTCACATTTCGTACTCTGATGCGGTGTGCCAATGTCGATTCTGTATAAATTCATGCTACTATAGTATCTAGTAAGTGGTTGTGCTTATCCCTACAAGAACAGTGATAGTCATTTGATCGATCATGTGATACTCATTGGTGATGGAGATCTCAATCAAGTACTTCTATCAAGTTTTTAAAACCAATATGAAAAAAGTGATGTAAACATTTATGTACATGTGATCTTTCGTCTTCCTCTAACTTATGGTATTTCTCGACTAAATGAAAATGTAGCTGAACTGCTTACTCCTGCTCCTTTTTACTAGTCAACGATGATATATCTACATATCACAGTTGATTTATCATACTTGATGTATGTATCTGTCACGATTGATCTATCATAATTTATGTATGTATCTATCACCATTGATCTATCATACTTTTTTATATTGTATCGTTTGAAAGAAAATTTTGTAAATGCCTTTTTTCATTTTATTATCGTTTAAAATTCCGCTTCCGTATGTGTAAATAAATAGAAAACTTTCTTTAATTTATTGAAACAATGATTAACTTGTTTTCTTTTTCATTTTCTGCCTACGTCAAGAAAAACAACTCTGATGAATGTATACGTATACCTTACTCACTCTTGCATATTTATTTACAGGCTGTAATAATGAGAACCCTAAGGTCTCATTTTAACCAACGCAAAAATACTGCAAATGTTTGCAAATGTATTAGTAAGAAGCATTTGCATGCATTAGTTTCCATCACACTATTCTTGTAGGGATGTTACGCGCATTTCCATGGCCAGATAAAGCTTTTTCGCGAAAGATGGTGATAGAACTTCAGGACAGTCTAGTTCAATGGTTGACGTACTTAGGGTCGAACCTCTTTGGTTGCCACTAGCGTGCCGGGAAGGCGGCTCTGCTTCAAGCCAATGTTTTCTGGGGTGTTGCTTGCGTTAGCAATCTATCAGAAGCTGCGCCTCATTATGGAGGTAGTGCTCTGTCATGTCATGTCTAATACGACCTACTTTCTTATTCCTATCGCTGCATAGGCAATCGGCTGATAGCTTTGTACGTTGCCAACAAGGTTTTCTTGTCTTTGCCCCAAGTGCTGCCTGCAAGTGACTTGAAGAGTTCGAGTTGACAGCCCTACAAGAACACTACCAAACATTTGAACGATAAAGTGAGCGGCATTGCTGATAAAAATCTCCATCAGGGCGTAGAGCAAATTTTCCATCAGTTTCTTAGGAGCAGCATGACAAACCCGATGTAAACATTTGTGTACGTGTATGATTTTGCATCTTCCTCTAACACATGAAATATGGCATATTTTTTGGCATATAGCTATGCTTGTCTTACTTATGTACATTTCCCTCAGCCCTGATGTAAATGTAAACCAGGTATGATGTGAAAATCCTTCATGAAAATAAAAGACGAATTTTTCGTAAATATATAAGCAAAAAATGGTGTATTTATTACATATACATAAATAATACTCATACATAGATTTTATTTAAATAAGGCACAAAAAATAAAAACTAATCTAAAACTAAATCCTGATTTACAATTCCACTTTGGACTATAATAGCTACTGGTTGCCTCAGAAAGCACTCATTACAAATTTTTCAATTTCTTTGAAGTTTTTTGTTGGCTTCGAAGAGTCTTTTTTCTCTACTAAGACCGTTTTTCAAATGCCTCTTATTCATTTTTAATTGTTTTATATAAAAAAACAAATACGTTTTCTACTTTTAGTTTATTTTATTTTAGAATTCAGAAATTTCACGTCTGTAAGCTGGATCTTTCTTAACGAGAAATGGGAAAAATGGGAAGAATGAAAGGAAAATAGAAAGAGGCAAGTAACGAGTTGGATAAGCATACATCGGTTCGACTGCTTACTCATTCGATATGTATGGCTATCAAAAAAAGAAGAATAAGAACATTTGCTAGTGGTGTCAAAAATTCTGTTAGTGTGTTGGAGTTTCCATCAGGTCTCTCTGGCAGGGAGGTGATCAACCTTAGCGTGAAGTGTCAGTCTGACTTACGTTCATGAAAGAGTCTGTCGTCTTACAACGTACTGTACTCGTTTTTGAGATCGAAACCGCAGATACATATCTGCTGCGCATCAATAAAAATTTCCTCTGGGTCATTATACTACCATAAAATAAGGAGAAAACTATGGCGGTACTATGATAATCGCACAGCAATGGCCAGAATTTTACCTCAACAAAAACTTTTGCCTCACAATTTAGTATAATCTATTTAAGTAAGTTATGGTGGCAGAAAATAACTTCGAAGATCTTTGCATTTATTTAGAAGTTTCTTGGGATTCGTTGATCCCAAACAAAATCGACTAGAGGGCCTCAAACTCAAATTAAATTTGAAATTGGGGCCAAGATAAAAGTCCCACATCAATGCCTCATTTCCTATCGGCCCCTTTTGCCCTACACCAACCGACATTTGGTAGTTGCAACTTGCAAGTGACACTTATGGGTTTCGGAAGCTGTGGTTGCAATGTCATATCCTCCAAAAAGGTTACAATTTCTGATGTCTTTTGTAGTCTACGTTGCCTCACTGCTTCACTGGCTCACACTTCATTCACTACTTTGGTTGGCTGTTACACATTTCGTCGTATGTATAAGTAGACTTGCCCTCGCCGCTGTCGTCTTACATTACATGCAGTGTCCTTTGCGCTACTGACTTCGGTTTCGCTTTTGGCTGTTGTTGTTGTTGCTGTTGTAGAGCATAAAGTTTCTTATTGTTTTAAAGTGCATTAAATGCACAATTTCATTGACACATTTCGAATGTGAATTTTACAGTAGCAAACAAAAATAAGTGACACCAAAGCGACGGAACTGGCAACTTGTATGAGTGCATAGCACTTAAATGGGTTGCAAGGGTGGACGGGCAAACAGACAGGCAATCGTACAAATATAGAGCAGAATGAGGCAATCGAATGCGGTTACCGGGCTTGGAGGGTACGCCAGGGAAGACAGATACGAATGTGGTTTGTTTTGTACGTACGTACGAGTATGTATCTTCATCCTTCACGCTTATCAGTGTCTTCAATGCATATGCGTTGATGGGCTGTTTTGCCGGTCGGCTGATTTCTTGATGTGGCTGGCTACCTCCTTAGCTTGCTCGCTGGCTGACTGTATGGTTGGCTGGAACGGCACGGCACGGCACACTCGTGAGAGAATTTACAGTCGACCACAATGAGTGCGGCGTATTTACTTGCCACACTCGCTTTTGAAATGGGTATAGGTACACGCTCGAGCGCTGCGTCAGGCTAAGCGACGAACGGGTTGACGTGCATTTAACTAGTAGACTTGCTTGTACTTCACGCGCTGTATGGGCGTTTAGTTGTGCGTTTGCGGTGACATCCTTTTAATTCGACACCGCAATGGTAATGGCAATGCTAGAATTTCCCTATGTCGCTTTCCTTCACTTTCCGCAAGCGTCGACAGCGCATCGCATCGCATCCGCTGTAAACGTTATGCCGGTTGTCCCCCTTTTTCTGTGATTTCAATTACTTGTGACAATGCTGGAATTGATTTTCGATATCTGATCTGTCGCTGTTGCTATTGCTGCCGCTACAGGGATGACAACGAGGATGTGAGCGTCGCATATCCGATGCGGTTAGTTAAGTTTTTTAAATTACAAACAAGAAAAAAAGGATTCCCCTCGGAAAGTGGTTTGCTGGTTGTGAACGAATTACAAATGTAGGCACTCGAATTATTTGTAATATTTAATGGATTTAAATTTCCGCAATGGGAACAAAGAAATTCATCGAAGGTGAATGATTAGAATAAAGTGAAAAATATATGAATAAAAATTAATAAATACAATAAACTAAAATTAGATGGGATGCGAAGGAGGGAAAAAGAGATGAGATGAGGGGAAGAGGATTGAAAAGCAATGAAATGAAATTAAATTAAATGAAGTAGTTAAGTAAATGAAGTAGTGAAAGTAAACTAAAGTAAAGTAAAGTAATGTTAGGTAAAAGAAAGGAAAATAATGGATAAGAAAGGAAAGGAAAGGCAAGGAACGGAAGAGAAGGGAAAGTAAAGGAAAATAAAGTAAAGTAAAGGAAAGAAAAGAAAAGAAAAGAAAAGAAAAGAAAAAAAGAAAAGAAAAGGAAAGAAAAAAAAAAGAAAAAAAAGAAAAGAAGAAAGGAAAGGAAAAAATAAAAAATAAAATAAAATAAAATAAAATAAAATAAAAGAAAAGGAAAGAATCGAAAAGAATAGAAAATAAAAATTTTCTTTTATTTTCTTTTATTTTATTTTATTTATTTTTTTTTTTCCTTTCGATTTACTTTGGAACGAATTTCCGTCATCCCTTGTCAAGTTTGGTTTAGAATAGAATAGAATAGAATAGAATAGAATAGAATAGAATAGAATAGAATAGAATAGAATAGAATAGAATAGAATAGAATAGAATAGAATAGAATAGAATAGAATAGAATAGAATAGAAATGAAATATTTTCTTTAATTTTTTTTTATTTCCCCCCACACCCCCCCTTCCCTTTCCTTACCTTTTAAAGAAAAGAAAAGAAAAGAAAAGAAAAGAAAGTAGAGGAAAGGAAAGGATTGAAATGAAGTATTAAAAAAGGAAATGAAATAATTTTTAATGAATTAAAAAAAAATTGAAAATGCAGGAACGTAACGGTTACGATCTGTATAACAAAAATCATCATTTAACCGTTAGAATTGAATATATATTTTTCCGATCAAATTTCATCCGTTTTTTCCACATCTAGTTTTGTGAATTATAAAGGATTTAAAACGGTCATAAAAATACAGTCGTCAGTATAACGGCTAAAAATTATCGAAAAAATAAAAACCAAAATTTAACGATTATTCTCGATTTAAAAAATTAAAACCAAAAAATTACGATCTCACAGTGATGCAAAAATATATAAATCTTAATATTTGTTACTTTCGGTCCCTGGTGAATTGAGAAGAAATGAAAGAATTTAATTGAAACGGAACGGAATTAAAAGAAAAAGAAAACGAATTAAATGAAATTAATTGCTAAAATTTAATTTAATTTCTTAGTATTTCCCAATAACTCGAACAATCGATCGACTGTCGGGCCTACGTAACTGGAACAACCCAGATTTATATCTAGCTTGGCTTATATCAACTCATCAGCATTCCTCAAACACTTTCTGGGAGGTTTTTATGCTATTCCAACAAGAACAAGCGAGTGACTCAATAATCGATTAGCAAATTGCATATCTTCGTTAAGTGTAATTATTACTGTACTGCCAAAGATCAGCCGTCCATAATCGTTAGATAGCTTAAATGAATTGTCTTTCTATCAATGAAAGCCACTTCACACAGAAAATGGAGGCAGACAGCTAAAAATATACAAAAGATATACACACATGTATATCCTCCATTTTTCTAACTGCATACACAAATAAGCACACATAAAATAAAAATTGCATTTCCAAATCCCCTTTTTTTGCATCTTGTCAATTTTTCCATTTTCTTCCCTTTTTTATCTTACCTTCAAAGGAAAGTAACCACATTTTTTCTAATCTCCAAAATCATTTCTAAGAAAAATTCGCAAATAAATAGACGCCGCACAGTCTAAAGCGGCTTGCAATCAGGGTTAGCGGAATACCAAAAAAAAAATGACGTTTAGGTCTTAACTCAAAATGAAAATGCAAGTTATTTGGAAATACAATACGAAAAAAAATCGAGGAGAAAACAATTTAAAAGGAAACCAAAACTAACATTTGAAATGGATTCAGAGAAAAAATAATGCACTCCGCCACAAGCAAACAAAAAAATCTCATAAACAGGTAGCGCTGTTAGCCAAATAGTCAATCAGTAAGTAAATAATAACAACACAATTACATATGTACATATGTATGTATGTAGGTAGCAAGTACCAGCAGTTGCACGTGTTGAACTACACGACTGAGCGACAAAAAGTTGGTTGTAAAATATATGTATAAAAGCAAAAATCGAAAATGTGGCAAATCGTTTTTTCCGCAAGGTAATGAATGATCTTAATGAATGGGCTCATACATTTTGGGACCTTTTAAGCAGAAGAATGTGAAAAATTAGTTGTGTTACACCTTCATGAAGCATAGGCACCAACTAGGAATGTAAATTTTTTCGATTTTTACGATCTCGGTATATACGAGATTAGAGCCGGGGTTTAGATAGTCATTATTTTCCAATAACTATACTCGAAAAAATTGTTTCCGCCAATCAAGAATATGTTCAGAGCCCCAGATTTACCTACAGTGGCGCAAATATAAATAGTGAAGAGATATTTGAGCATTCTTTGGCTATTTATTTTTCGTTTAGCTAATGTTTGTTATTTTTTATGAAAGTGTAGCTCGTTATCTAACAAAAACCATGTAAGTCAAAATTGCAAACCAAATTTCTTCAAAATATTAAGCTTTTTAATAACATTTCTTGGAAACAGTTTTGTAGCCCATTCAATTTTAATATGATAATGTGCAAGTTTTAAGTAGCTAGGACTTGCCGTTGATTTCTGGCATTTTTTAATTTTTTTTTTTTGTAGAAGGTCTTGCTCATTTTCTTCACACCAAAAATAATGTCGAAAGTACTTTGTATGTGAATAACTCAGTGAGAGAGGAGACCAGTATGTTTGGATGTATGTTATTTTTATATAA
>JAPVRG010277301.1:2993-13915 GCA_029783565.1 Rhagoletis cerasi
CTCGATCAACTTTGTGTGAGTATTGTTGGTAATTTTGGCAAATTATTTATTTGTGCCTCTTATATTCCGCCATGTAGCGTAGAATCTTTGTACACTGCTCATGTAAATAATATTGTTAGTCTTTATGAATATATTATGGTATACGAAGAATTTAAAGAAACTGAAGAATCAAAGGAACAAATTCTCTAATTTATACAAAGCCACTAACAATATAGTTTTTAAAAAAAATATATTTATTATATGACCCAATTCAATGACTTGATAAATTCCTGTATAGTCAATATATTTCCCGATTCGAAGAAGAATTGAAATGTAATCCCAAAGCGTTTTGGAACTTTATTCTGTCAAAGAAAGGTTGCACTAATATTCCAACTTGTGTGACTCTAAATGAGAAATGCGCTGAAAGTTTGTCAGACACTGTAAATCTTTTTGCTGATTTTTTCAAGTCTAATTTTGTAAGAGATGATGAAAGTACGTTTAACTCGAGTTTTGATGGCTTATCGCAAGTCGTAGACTTTGGGTTTTTATCGGTTTCCAAGTTGGATATAATTAGTGGCATATCTTCCCTGAAACCTTCGATGAAATGTGATAAAGATGGGCTATCTTCATTTTTAATTAAGAAATGTAGCTATTCGCTTTGTGTGCCATTAAGATACATCTTCAATCTTTCCCCGTCTACAGGTGTTTTCATAGACAGTTGGAAGATTGCGTCCATATCTCCGATTTTCAAGTCTGGTAATAAAAATGATGTAAAGAATTACAGACCGATATCTAAGCTTACTTGCTGCTCAAAAATTTTGGAAAAAGTAGTGAAAGAAAAGTTAGTTTTTGCTATCAAGGGTATAATTGATCCATATCAGCATGGATTTATTTCTGGGCGTTCTACAGTAACTAATCTAACAACATTTTCAGAATTTTGCATCTCGTCTTTTAAAGCTGGATTTCCAGTAGACGTTATCTACACTGATTTTTCAAAAGCTTTTGATACTGTCTCGCACAGTATTTTACTTCGGAAACTTGAAAGCCTAGGCTTTCATTCCTCTTAATTAAACAGCATCTCTATAAGTATAGACTTAGACTTCGCCCTTCCTAGATCTATTTTTTTCTCGAGACTTATATCTTATTACCAATAGCCTGTATTTTGGTTTTCTTCTTAGTTTTTAGTTAGTTTAAGTTCATGATTGTACCTCTAGTCTGTAAGGTTTTTTAACCATAGACTCAAATGAATAAATGAAATGAAATGAAATGAAAAGTATATATTTATATTGGGCGAACGCATGGGTAACAATGTGATAGAAAGTCACACGTACACAAGACTTTTGGGACTATTTTCCCATCGCTCTTAACAAAGTGCTTGTAATGAACAGCGTTCGGTGGACGTTTAAATGTCACGCGTGCCGATAACGTTACTGGGGTACTCGTCAACCACTCTGTATGCCACTGCATTAACTGCGGATAAAACTAATACATACACAATTTTGTTTAGAAAAATTCACTAACAGAAGCAAGACGGTGTACGTGTACACATTTTCATTACAACTTTTATTTATCTCGTGTGTGATTACGAGAACAAAAGTTGTACAAGAAGGAATGTTTTTGCAGCCAATAGTCGCAAAACACAAGGAAATGGCAAATTTGAGCGATAAATAATGGGGCTTCTTGATCGACTTTCCATAAGCAGCAGGGACCGGGAAAATTATCTTTTGACTTTTATTTTATTTGAAATAAAATAATCGGTCAATCCGGACAGTTGTTATTTTTCAATTCCAGCAAAAAAGTTAAAATTGACCAAATAAAGTCCAAAATAAAAGTCCTTTCATAATAATAAACAAACCGCTTATCCAAATCAAACAAGTTTGGTACCACAAGAAAGAGGACTGAAAAAGCTTTCAAACTAGAATATCTTAACGAAGGTTGCCACCTATTCATATTTCTTTTTTTATAATCTATAAATATTATACCGGAAGCAATTTTTTTACAGGTCATCAGACCTGCATCGCTCGTTCGATTTTGAAAAATGAGGTTCCAGATTAAAGGGCTTGGGTTTGGCGAAAAAATTGTCCTCCACTGAACCCTCCCCGAGGATACTACAGTATGTTCTGTGCGTTGTCAGAATGGTATCCAGCTAAGATCAGGGAGAATCGCAGGAAGGTTTGCTGCTCATCAATAGCACAGCCCATCGCAATGCTCTTTAATCATGGTTCGGAGGTTTCCCTCAATCCAGGGTGTTAGGTGGACCGTGACCATTAAACAACGTTTGCAGTCGGCGGTAACGGACTGTATTTCTACGGTGCCTCTCTTGTGCAGTGACTGGGCGGGCGACCGTAAGAACCAGAAGAATGAACAACAACAAACAAGCCTCGGACAACAACAAAAAACATGACAAAAAGGACTCACCACCACACGACACAACAAACAATGACAACACGGACGAACCTCGACCTGGCAGTCCGAGCCTCTCCACGGAGGAGGAGCACCTTCTGTAAAGTCAGGAGACACTGACGCCTGGTGACGGAGCCAGTACTGTGGGCCACAGTACTCCGTTGTCAGATCAACAACCTTCCCCAGCCGTCAAGGGACGACCAAATATTAATGCTTCTAAGGCGCTTCGGGAAAAGCGCTACCGGTGGGCTCTATCTATCCTCGGTAGGTTAGAGCGGAATGAGGCCAAAGGGACCGCTCACCCGAAGGACGCCGAAGACAAAATCTGGTTCCAGGAGGTGGTGGATGAGTACCGGGCGTACCAGGCCACCCAAAAGTGCGATACTGGTAAGTGAAATCAATCGAAGGAAGAGACCGAAAGAGCTTCCAAACGTGCGAGAGTTTCTGCCGACAAGGCGGTGAGTACAGCCACAGCAGCAGAACGACGGCGTGGTTACAGTGAGGTGGCGAGACACGATCTGCAGGTAGCACTTGTGGATGCCGTCGCAAACAAAGGAAAGCCGGTGCTGGAGAAGTGGGGCGAAATTGAGGCACGGCTGTCTCAACTGGTCATTGACCAGGTCATGGCAGACCGACGCCATCTTCCCCGCTTCGACTCTGCGGAGGTAGTAAGCGGATGCAGGGTGGTCAAATGTGAGGACCAGCTTTCAAAGGCCTTTCTGGAGAAGAGCCTGGCTAGCATCTGTGATGCTTGGGAGGGCTTGAGGCTCAAGCTTATCCCCGCAAGCGAAATCCCCAGGAGGCCGAGGGCTCGAATTTTGGCTCCCCCGCATGGAGATAGATAGCGGGACACTATTGAGCTATCTTCGGGCACACAACCGCAATATATCAATGGATGACTGGGTGGTCCTCAAGGCTGAGGAGTCCCAAACCAACAGCTCGTCATTTCTGCTCCTCATTGAGGAGGCAAGCATTCAGACTCTGGACAAGGCAGATAATTTACTTCGCTTCGGCATACGGCGTGCCAAGGTGAAATTTTTCCGGGCAAACACCATAGACGATGAGCCTGCCGAGGTCGACGACACAAATAAGCTGCTGGAAGTCATGCTGCTCGCCGACCCGGATGCAGAACCCAAACATTAACATGGGTCTTAAGGTTGACCAAATAAACCTTCAGTTCTCGAGGCTGGCCACGGTCAACCTTTCCGTCTTCCTGGTGGAGGAAGATCTCGACATCGCACTCATTCAGGAGCCCTGTGTGTCTAACACCGAGGTTAAGGTGCGGAAGCTAAAGGGATACAAGGTTTTCTATAAGAGAATGGACGGTAAGCCTAGATCTTGCGTTGTGCTTAAAACTAAATATCGTACTTTTCTTATTCCTTCCCATATCTCATCGGATTTGACAGCTACGAGGCTCGAAGCGGCTGGAGATATCAGCATGGTTATCGCTTTGTGCTACGTGCCACACAACGAGGACGCACCGTCGGAAGCGGTTCGTAGTCTAGTGGAGAAATTTAGATCAGACAACCTACTTATCGGATGCGATTGCAACTCCAGGCATTCAATCTGGGGCAGCTCTGAAATAACTACTCGCGGTGGGTTTCTTTTCGATTACATTCTTAGCACTAACCTAATAGTTTGTAATCGGGGTAGCACTCCTACGTTCACGTTTCCTAGCACTGATACCTTTAATGGGTGGGAAGAGGTGCTTGATATAACACTAACCAACGATTGTAACAATAGAGGCAGCATTAAGATAGATAATTGGAGAGTATCAGATCGGAAAACATTTTCTGATCATAGGTATATACTGTTCAACTTATCTGTTAGTCCGAATATTCCCCTTCGTTTTCGTAACCCAAGGAGAGCAAACTGGCGGCGGTTCGCCAGTGTGGTCAGTAACAAACTTGGGAAACATAACTCTAGTAATTTAACAACCCTGGAGTATATAGAAAACAAGTGCAACAAATTCGTAAGGGCCATGGGATCGGCCTTTGAAGTGCCCTGCCCCGTAAGTTTCGGCCAGAAGCAATACCCACCATGGTGGAGAGAGAGGAACTCCAAACTCAGGAAAGAGTCTCGTAAGGCTTTCAACTTAAGCTATTCCACGGGCGACTGGCAGCTTTATAAGGATAGCTTGAGAATTAAAAAAAAGGCAATTCGCAAAGAAAAACAGGAATCCTGGAGAAATTTCTGTTCTTCTATAGAATCAACGAAAGAATCCGCCAGGATGGTGAGGATTCTATCCACACATTTTCCAGGCTGTAACCCAAAACAGGACTCAGCTGTAGTTAGCAACGTAGTGGCACCATCCATAAATGTCGTTAGCGAAATTATCACGCGGGAGAAGATTGCATGGGCAATTAACAGCTTCTCTCCATACAAATCTCCGGGTCCGGACGGGATCTTTCCAGCAATGCTACAGGAGTCTCAATTGTGGCTTATTCCATGGCTGGAGAACATTTTCAAAGCATGTATAATGCTGAACTATGTTCCGTCTACTTGGCGAAGTGTCAAAGTAGTTTTCATTCCCAAGGTAGGCAAGAGAGGGCATACGGTGCCTAAGGATTTTAGACCCATGAGTATCTCGTCCTTTGTACTGAAAACTCTAGAGCGACTACTGGACATGCACATTCGTTCAAAATTAGGCAACGGAGAATTGTCTACCGCACAGCATTCTTACTTAAAAGGGCGCTCTACAGAATCTGCGCTCCATGAGGTTGTACATAAGGTAGAATCGTCGCTGGAAAATAAACAATATACGTTGGCGGCCTTCCTGGACATTGAAGGAGCGTTCAACACTGTTACCCTAGAGGCAATAGAGCATTCACTCAGAAATCTGGGGATTGAGAACTTCTTATTAAACTGGATCTCCACCATGCTTCGCACAAGGATTGTAAGCGCTAAGCTAGGCAACAGCGAAGTCATCAGACATCCAAAACCGGGTACTCCGCAAGGCGGGGTACTGTCGCCGCTGCTGTGGCTTTGCGTACTAAATAACATTCTTCTAAGACTCAACAGGGGAGAGGTCAAAGTCGCGTACGCAGACGAGGTAGTGATTATAGTATCTGGATTGTGCATAAATGTGGTAAGCGGAATGCTTCAACGAGCACTAGGGGAACTGGGATCCTGGGCAGATAGCTGCTGGCTCAACATCAATCCCTCAAAAACCAATTTCGGTTATTCACCACAAGGATAAAGGTTCCTAGGTTTGACCTCATTAAAAGGGCATACTCTTTCTCTTTCCCCTTACGCTAAGTATTTGGGCGTCATTCTTAGACCGAAATTAAACTGGAAAATGAACACAGAGCACCGGGTAAGAAAGGCCTATGGTTCTCTGTATTCCTGCAAGAAAATGCTGGTAAGAAATGGGGCCTACGACCTGATCTTATGTTAGGGATGTAAAAGGCGGTGATTCGCCCAATTATTACATACGGTTCGCTGGTTTGGTGGAAAGCCGTAGAGATGAAATATATACATACAATTCTAGGCAGGTTTAGTCTCCATAGAGGAATCTGAAACTTTTACCCTTGTGCGACATGCCTAAACGGTCTCTGCGCCTACAGTAGTAGATTTTGGTTATTAGATGGAAAAAAAATTAATTTAAATTTTTTGAGTCTCCATAGTGGAATCTGAACTTTAACCCCTGTGCGACACGCCTTAACAGAGTCCAATCGGGACTAAAAATTATATGTGATATCTTTGACCGTGGTATTACCGATTGAGGGGTGAGACTTAAAACTTCATTTTTAAGAACCACCCTAATGTACATACATATACAACATCTTCCCCTTTTAGGGGCTTACATATTATACATTTCAATGTAAATTCCAAATTTTGTTTAATAAAATAAAGTATATAAAATTCGGACTGTGGGACCTTATCGTTTGCGAAGATACTTGGAGTATCTCCTGATAATGGAACCATCTTCTAAACGAATCTAATTTTACCGGGTAGAATCATTTACGTTTAAAATGCTACCAGAGACCCATCCTTTTCTGTCGTGATGATACCGCACTCTCTCCTTGAGCAAATGGAGGCCTTGTGAGATTCTATTTGTTTTGATAATATTCTGGCGTATATTTGGAAGTACTTTTGGGTTGGTACATTTTTGTCAGTGCTGGTATGGGTGTACGGGTGTTTCTACTCATAAGTAACTCAACTGGAGACGCGTCAACTTCTTTTAGTGGCGTGTTACGATATTCCAAAAGTGCTTATCACAATTCTTCCTTACTCTCGACAGATTTTTGAATAAGAAGCTTCACAATGCCAACATCTCTCTCTGCAAATCTATTGGACTGTGAGTAATCTGGGCTAATTGTACTCAACTTTATCTCAAGCTTCTCGCAAAACTTTTGAAATTCAAAAGAGTTGAATGGCATATTGTCTGCGACGATTTCGGTGGTTATTCCGTGAATTGAAAACGAGTGCTTTAAGTGTTTAATGCATTCGTTAGCTGTTTTTGGTCGCATGGGTATATATCCAAATATCTTGAATAAAAATCAGAAGTTACTAAATATATTTTACCAGCATACTTCCACATATCTATTCCCAACTTGCAATAGGGTATTTGGGGTACTTCATGTGAGAATAGTGGTTCTTTAACATTTGCTGACTTATATTTCTGGCATATGTTGCATTTTGTTACCATATTCTCAATATCAATATGATTTCTAGGCCAGTACAACAAAGTCCGAACTCTCTTCTTGGTTTTCTCTATTCCTAAGTGCGAAGTGTGAAGTTGCGATAGAACATTGCTGCGCAAACTTTCAGGTACAATAACTCGATCGTTTAAGAATAATATCATCTTCAATATATATATCGTTTTGATGCTTCCAATAAAATGCCGTATCTCCGCTACATGCTCCTTTGTTAGTTGGCCAACCGTTCTTTAAAAAATTTCTCAGTTTAACTAAACACCTATCGTTTTCCAACACTTTTCGAAAACTTTCTAAACGCTCGTCTGTGATATTTATTGAGTAGACAAACTCACATAGATTTTCTATCTCTTTGGACGTATCTTCTTTGTCAAAATAGCGAGACAACAAATCAGCAATATACAATTCTTTACCTGGCCGGTGTATTAGAATTATATTGTATTTGACTAAGCTTAGCTTCATTCGTTGGAGACGGGCAGATGGAATTTTACAAAATGGGTTTTAACAGTTACCTTTCGACCATAAATGTAATAGTGAAATTTGCGACATACGTGAACAACAGCAAGAAACTCCTTTTCGATTTGTGCCTAGTTCACCTCACCATCGGTAAGACTTCTGGACGCAAATGCGATCAGCTTATTGTTCTGCATAATGCCGTGTTTTGAGGCATCGGTTTCAATTAAAATTTCTTTTGACTCATCGAACGTTTGTACTATCGGAGCATTTGCTATGGTACTTTTAATAGTTGCTAAACAGTTTTCGTGAGCTGACTCCCATTTAAATAGAGCATGATGCTTCAACAACAGCCGAAGTGGTGACGAGAGTTCGGCTAAATTCGGAATATATTCCCTTACATAATTTATCATGACAAGGAGTTTTCGCAAGTCTTTTATGTCTTTTAGCTTTTCTATTTTCATAACGGCTTTTACCCGGTCGGGATCGCATTTTATACCGTCTTGCCCAATAATTTTCCCAAGATATTTGACTTCTGTTACTCTATACTGTATCTTGTTCACAATGAATTTTATATTGTTTTCTCGCTCGAAAAATTTTATCATGTTCTTAAATAATATCTGCTGCGATTAAAATGTCGCCGATGAAAACAATCACGTTCCCTCAAAATGTGCCTTCAAAATTTCTTTCGTTACATTTTTGAAATACTACTGGACCTATTTTGCTTGTGCTTGTGGACTTAAACCAATCTGCCAAAACCCTTCCTTCAAATCTAGTACTGTAAAATATTTTTTGTTCGCTAACCAGGCTGAAATATGTTCAAACGTTGAAATAATATGACTTTCTCTTAAGATGCCAGCGTTAACATCCTGCGGGTCAATGCATAATCTCAATTGACCTGTTCTTTCCAAACCTTCAAAAACGTCGCGCTTTCTTTTTATGAAATTGATTTTAGGCAAGTGCGAGATGATGTCTACTCTCTTTATTATATTAAGGCGTTCGCATGCTTCTAGGCCAAGCAATGGTTCGTAGTTACCCAGCAAACATTTAGGTTAGAGAAAGATTAGAAAACGATTCGAACACTAATGTCACTCCCTAAGGTAGAATGTTAGAAGATGATTAGAGAAACTGTCGAGAACTATAGCATTCTCTACAAAAAAGGGACTTGGTTCTCGATATCGAGAAAAAGGTTAGATATCTAATCGTATTCTAACGTTGAATACTAATTGGTTTCAAATCCTAGTGCTTTTCTAATCATTCTCTAACCGAATTCTAACACAGTTCTCTAACCTGATTTTCGATTCGAGCAACATTAGAGAACTACATTAGAATTCTAATGAAAAATCAAATGTTTATCTAACGTTAGAGACCGTGTTTGCTGGTTAGGATCAATGGTAGTAAACTTAAAAATCGTAACTTCATTTCTACACATAACAACACATTCCACAGTTCCAATGTATTTTAGGTCAGTACCGGTGTAGCTTTGGGGAGGATTTCCTCCTTTGTTTAACTCTGTGGTATTCATATGCTTGAGAAATCGAAAGGGCAAAATATTTACATCAGCTCCTGTATCCAATTTATCGTTTATGCGTATTTTCTCATACCACATCTTTCGTTGAATATTCATATCAGCTATATTGTGCAAAACTAAGTCATTATCATCTCTCTCTAACACTTCGTCTCTTATTTCGCGCACACGGGATGAAAAACAAGCAAGACTGAAATGATTAAGTTTACCACAATTGTTACATCGTTTTCCGAACGCTGGGCATTTTCTGTACTGGTGAGATCCACGACAGAAATTGCAATTACTCTTTACCTCGTAAATCTTTCTATTGTGTGTTTTATTAGTTGTTTGAGCCGTAGTCTATTTCTCGTTGTCCATGTATCGCGTACATTATCTACTGTGTTTGAGTATTCACCGTTCTTCTGTGTGTTGCTGCATGTTTTTCCACCAGTTCTGCTGCTCGTGCTATTTCAATAGTTTTTGCTAAGCTTAGAGTTTCTGTTTCCAGCAATTTCCTTTGCAGTCTGCTGTTATTAGTGTCAACAACTATATTATCCCGTATCATTCGATCGGAATCCACATAACCACAATTTTTTACAAGCTTGCGTTAATCTAGCAAGTAGGAATCGAAAGGCTCGCCTTCCTCTTGTTTTTAGGGATGGAAAGGTCGACTCTGACTTTAGTCGAAAGTCGACTTTTTGCTAAAAAAATTCGACTTTTTGGAATCCAGTTCAGTTACCTCAAGTCAAACAAGAATCGACTTTCACTCGATGACTTTAAAACATTTGTCTTTTCTCTGTCTCTTTGTATTTGATGGTAACATTATTACCCAATTTGTAAGTTTTAACATCCCATTACGGTAGTGTAAACCCAATGTTATTATTTTATTTATTAGTATTTTAGATGATTATGACAATACTGTCACTTTAATCATGTAATATAAAAATATGGCAATGCAATATTTAAATAAACGGCCTTCAGCAACGAGCGTTGTTTAGTACACACAATTTTATAATGGCTCCCAGTTTAATATGGTTTCACTGCTCAAAAACTGATAATGGCAAAAAAGTGAAGTGTAATCTTTCTGGAAAAGAGTTTCTGCTTAATAAAAGCACATCAACTATGCTGAAGCATTTGCAACATGTTCATAAAATTGATCCTTCTCTTAGTAAAGAAAAGCAATCACGCAAAAGTGGAAGCGACACTAATAATAATTCAGATATTCAATCTAAAAAGGTTAATTTAAAAGTGTACTAAACTTTTTTAATAGTTAACTTTTCTCTTATATTACCTTAATCAAATTTATTTTAGGCTCTAATGGCCCTGTTTCTCGTTATTCGGTGTGCAGTATGCCTTGATGGCACTCACAACAGCATCATTTTGATTACTTTGTGTACTGGAGAGCCCCAAAGTATTGTAGATTTCGATAGTTTCCGTGCCGCACGCGTTTAAAAAAATCCAATTTTTTGCGATTCCCTTCTTGAACTTAATTCAATGGCAATCGCGTATATATCGAAGTTCTGCTTAAAAATTCGCCAGTTTTCTGAAAGATTACCATCCAAGTTCAAAGGATCTGGCCTTACATCAATGCTGCTAGTCACGTTAGTCGCCATTAGGTATTCCTCGCTTTCGATGTTTTTTTACATCGCTTTTATCAGTTCACTGAGTTGTGTGTCCGACGCTTTTTTGCAATCGTCAAAGTTTTCGTTAAAAAAAAAAAGTGTAGACATCAACCTCGTCAGCTTATTTCGTTAACTTTGGATCAGTGCTTTTCAGCTTTTAAGCTTTCTAACTATGTGCTTTACACCTGCTAAGTTCAGCATAGATACATATAAATGAACATAGATGTTAATAACAATGTTAAGTTGGAAAATGTTAATACAATGTCTTTAACATTCTGTTCTTGGATCAGTGCTTTTCAG
>JAPVRG010277316.1:3738-14307 GCA_029783565.1 Rhagoletis cerasi
ACCACCAGACCCATTAGCTTTGCTTCTCTATCTAATCCCGAGAAGGCAGAACAGACGTAGCTCTTGTTTTTACCGATAATGTCGATGTCGTCGGCATACGCCAGCAGTTGCACGCTCTTGTAAAGTATTGTGCCTGAGCGGTTCAGATCTGCAGCTCTTATTATCTTCTCCAGCATCAGATTAAAGAAATCACACGAAAGGGAGTCACCTTGTCTGAAACCTCGCTTGGTATCAAACGGCTCGAAGAGGTCCTTTCCAATTCTGAAGGAGCTTGTGGTATTGCTCAACGTCATTTTACACAGCCGTATTAGTTTCGCAGGGATACCAAACTCAGACATCGCGGCATAAAGACAACTTCTTTTCGTGCTGTCGAAAGCGGCTTTGAAATCGACAAATGACACGCCAATGCTAAAAATGGCAGTTTAAACAATTGGCAGGGGAATTATGAGGGACTGGTGCTGGTAACAATAGGGACTATCTGAGGGCTAGCCAAGGGTGAGTCCGAATTGCTGCAGAGAAATGAGCACACACACACACAAAAGGGGGAAATATGCCATGATAACTTACACAAAGCGATCTTCGTAAATATTTTTGAACGCGTTCTATTCTTTCCAAATATGCGTCGTAATAAGGACTCCATATTAGCGAACAATATTCGAGGCGTCTCTTGACTGGTGTAATATATAGAGAGATTTCTAAGTAAACGGATTTTTCAGTTCTCTGGTGTTAGTTTTTATAAGCTCTAATATTGTAAAGATACAATTAGATACAATTCAAAGCTTTCATTTCCTTGCATCTGGATATTGTGTAGCTATTTAACTCATAGTCGTATGCAATGTCATTCATATTTAAAATTAATTCATTTAAAAGTTTCGTTCGGCTCGGCTCCGCTTCCTGTGTGTACGTATCCTTACATTCTCTGCAACGAGCCCTATAGTACTCTTTTGAAAAATATCAGATGCATCTTGATGTTGTTACGAAAATAGAGAAACTTACGTACATATATTATGGTTCAAACGTCACCTCCGAGCAGCAGCTAGTTTTTGTGAGAAAATTTTTGCATTGAATAAATCAAATCGAAGTTGTTTTGAATTACTTTCTCAAATACAAAAATCCCCCACAGCTTTCTGCTGTAGCTTTGAAGAACAGAATACTATTCAAATGAATCTATATTAATGCAATATATCCACCAAGTTAGTATCTTTGTAAATGCGTGTGCTAAGATTCAAACGATACCTAACAGCTGTTGATAATTTTTCTTTACTACATTTGTGCTGTGCGCCCGCTGCCACGTACTGTGGTGCTTCCACAGGTGGACACGTGTTGCATCACACACATGTACTCGTATGTATGTACATATGTAGCCAAGTATGAATGGATAACAGTTTTTGTTGCTCATTTATTGTTGTTGCTCTTTCACGCTGGAAGCGCATGCGCTGCTGGTGATTGCAAGTCACTGGAATTTGCCGCCAAATTTATGCGATTATGGAATTCGGAGTAATGGTTTTGTTCTGCCGCTGGGCGCTTACGCCGGCAGTCAGTGCGTATACGCGATATTGTGAACACATATACGAGTACCGCTCCAGTACAGTTGCCGATTTATTTTTCTCGTTTCAACGAAATAATACGAATTTTTTCGACATAAGTGACGCAGTGTGTTTGAATTGCTTATTACATTACAAAAACATGGAAATGCATAACGGAATGCGAGAGCCGCGATGCAATTAAGTGTTGTGAAAGGAGAAATATTTGTGCATACCTACTTACATGTATATATAAATACTTATATTGGTGTCTGAATTTTTGTAGTTGTGCTGCACATAAATATATATACATATACATGCGTTATTAAATTCTTTTTCTATTTCGGTTGTTTTATTGTGAAAAAATTTAAATTGTGGCTTTAAGCGAATAGCCATATGTTATGGAATATTTTTATCCTACATTCATATGCACAAAACTACAACATTATTACGAGCTTGATAGCTTATTATAATTAAAGAGATAATTGATTTTTGCACCATGAAAAATGTAATGCCTAATTTAAAGTTTCAAAAAATTTTCAAGTGCCAGTTTCGACAGGAAAACAAAATAAACAAAAGTGTAGGCAAGCCAGCAAAAATCAAGTGAAAATAAAAATCTGATGCCCGTCAGCTCAGCCTGCTTGAGTGGACTGAGTAGACTGATTGGTGGGTGGCGGTGAGGTGTTGCAGCTCAGTGTTTGTATATTACATTTTCAGCTAAAATTTACGCCTTTGTTTACCCATGCACACACGCATGCATATTGTACATTGTTGTTCGTGGTGATTGTATGTTTTGCCAGCTTCCCATCGGGCCAGTTTGCATTAATTAGCACAATATGAAGGCTACCATTTGAGGCAACATGAAGCGGGCACGTTTTCAGTGCCGAAGACTGTGTTTATGAAAACGAAATATTTATGTCTGCGAGAAGTGGTTTGTTATGAGTTTTGAATAGTTTTTAATGCAAAGCAAAAACCCAATGAATCAAAGTGAGGAAATTGTGAAAATCATAATTAACTTACAAATTTACGCCAAAGCGCTTTTCAGTGCTTTTGAAAATCACGTTTTAGTATTGCTACTAAAGTGATTGACGCACTTGGGCATAATAAAGATTCATCGCAGACGCTTTGTTGTGGTAAGTAAAGACGTTTTATGTTTTTCTGAAAGCATACACAAATTAAAATAAAATTTGAATTTTGGCAGAGTATTTCGTATAAAAGTAATGTTTTTATTATATGTAGCTTACGCCAAGTATAAAAACCGTTAAACTTTTTTATTGCAGTTACTGTACACAAAGAGTATTCAGTTTATGTACGCACTAGTGTATGTATATATGTAATATAATGATAAAAAGTAAAAAGTTTTAACTGAACTCTAGACTTTTGATATTTCGAAGGGAAAGGTCGATATTTTTTTTTTTTTATAATTATGTATATACGTACATTAGACCGTACCAGAAAAAAAAGTTCGCCATGCACTCCTGATTATTAAGTATTTTGCTAGTCAATTTTGAAAAAAAGAAATTTTTTTGGCCGAACCTAGGGGCAATAAAAAACAATTTTTTAAAACACATAGTTCTACAGGAATAAACGAAATACTTCCTTAGCAAAAGTTGAATGATTTTCGGCGAGCTTTATTTTAATGATATTAGGGTGGTCGTTACGGGTGGTAGGTATTGCGATCTGGTCGGTAAGTACTAGAACTGGGTACTTGAGATCAATGAATTTTGAAACAAAAAAATTATCTACCCAAAACAAAAACTTCGATACATCACATTTTAAGATACGACTGTAAATGCCGAAGATATGAGGAAAAAGAAGAATGTAAAAAGGCGAACCCTAGGTTCGGAAAAAAAAAATTTCGAAATCGTCTTGCAAAAATACTTAAGAATTAGGCAAACTTTTTCATTTTCCTTGTTAGGTGGTACGGTCTAATGTACATATCGTTACCTTAATATAGAAAGGCCCTAACTCATTTTCATTCGGAATTCATATTCATCAAAAAGCGGTCAGATAACTCAGAATCGATCTAATAGTATAGGAAAAACAAATACTACAGCACTAGATGAAATATTGTGTTTAGAAAATCCGAGTTTCGACGACATTTGGAACTAGAGAACTATACTTTTTGTTAAACTTTCAAACTGCATTTGAGTTAGGGCCTTTCTATATTAAAGTATGCACATGAAAAACAAAATTTTCTGATATTTCTTTTTTTGAGCAGATAATTATCGATAATATCCATAAATATCAAAAATCCTTCTCAGCATGCAATTTATAATGAGAAGCAAATTTTTTTACTTAACCCCTGACCTTTATTGTTCTGAAAAAGAAATACCAATTTTTTCTGCTATTTATTAATTAATATGAAGAAAATTTTGCGTCTGATAAAAAGGTCCCGAAAATTGTGAAAAAACCAAGAAAAGTCCATAAAAACTTCAAAAAAAGTAACGTCAGTTCCCGAAGTATGAAACACAAAAGTCCCAAAATAATCCATTAAAGCTCCGAAGATATCCCAAAACTTCAAAAAAAATAATGAAAAACTTCAAAAAAATCCCGAAATATCCCGAAAAAAAAGAGGAAAAGCGAAAAAAAATCTCCATTAATACCGGGCAGGTCATTGAAAGCAAGCAAAACATCACAAAAATTCCCGTATAGTGCCAAAAAGTTAAAAAAAAATCCGAAATTTTAAGAAAAAATCCCGAGAGTTCCCGAAGATGTATGAAAAGTCGCAAAAATATGACAAAAAAAATTCGAAAATCTAAAAAAAAACCCGAAAGCTTCTCAAAGCTGTTCGAAAAATCCCGAAAAACCCTTAAAAAGCAAAACACGAATCATATCGAAAAGCCCACAAAAATCCTGAATTTTTACAAAAAACGTGAAATAAATTTAAAAAACTTGAAATAACGGAAGATTACATTCTTTTTTATCAATACCAAAACCTATTAACCAAATATTACTGGTTATTTTCAGCTGAAAAATATCTGCCACACTTTTCAAATAATTCTTATTTACAGAATCTGATAAAAAGCAAAGTTAAAATTTAAATGCGCCTTTGCGACTGAAAATTGCCGAAAAGATTTGAATGAAATAAGAAAAGTCACGAAAAATTGGAATTTTAATAACAATCTCGAAAAAATATTAAAAAAAGAACTGGTTACATTTCGAAAAGTCTCGAAGAAATCTTCAAAAGTACCAAAAATTTCCTGAAACATGGCATGTGACCAGTGTACGAAAATAAACTTTATTGTTCGTTACTATTTCGTTTCGTTTATTACTTCAAAAGTTCGGTGCAAAATAAAAAAACATTATCATCTGTACAAAACTGTACAAAACAATAAATGATATGATCGTCTTTGAGCAATTGTGTATTGTTTTGTACGGTTTATTTTCGCACCCTGCATGTGAGTCAAAAAAATTTGAAAGTTTCGAAAAATTAAGCCTAAAAATATGCTCCATCATAACTAAAAGCAAAATGTGTACCAATTTATACATTTTGCTTATATGTAATTGTGATATCGAGCCCTAACCGTCCAATAAACGTAAGCGACATTTTTTTTTTTTAATTTTCTATCTACATGATTTTCTGCATAGAAAAGGATATTTTGAAAAAAAAAAAAAATGTCGCTTAAGTTATTTTTAAAAAAATGTATGTTGGTGGCGACCAACGCTAATGTGAGCAATATTTATTCCAGGTTGACTAGTACTTACATATGTATGTCAGTATTGACTAATATTTACTTTACCACTGACAAATATTTATGTCACTACCAGTCAATAGTCATATCAATGCTGACAAATATCTGTATCAAAGCTTACCAGTGTTTATGTCAGGCTAGTCAATGTTTATGTTGATGACGATCAATACATACATACATAAATATGTCAGTTCTAGGTAGGTAATATTTATCACAGTACTGACGAATATTTATGTTGAGATTGCAGTCGGTTAAGGAAAGACTTCTGTTTAAGGTTTTTATATACTTAGTCTCTATTAAAGGAATGCTCCAAAAGGAACTGCATTTATGTCAGAAATAATACGGCTCAAAACATTTTTATTACTTCCACAAAGTAAACCTTAATATTGCCTGTTTTATATTCTTAAATGTTTAAAATGAACTGAACAGAGACCATTTACCTCTTTCGCGTTGATTAACCAAAGCGCTTATAAAGTTTTTAGGTAGTGCACAAATAAATTTTTAATTTTAAAGACATTTTAACCCAATCCAACGTTGCCGCATATGTAACTGCGAACCCTTTTCTAAATAAAAATAATTAATTACATGAAGAGGATATTTGCAACTTTTCTAAATCAATAAGCAATAACAAACCATTTCATTTCACACAGATTTTCTAAAAGCACGCAAGTTTCTTTTCATATTTTTTCACGCAGCATTTTGTTGTATGCTTTTGCATTGCTGTTTTTTTTTTTTATTTAGCGTCCTTATCCTCTTTTCCATTGAAATGCGTGGATTGCTTCCTGCGTAGAAAAATTTGTTACATTTGTCTACCCGTTGGCAACTGCTGCGTAAAAAATTTTTTTTAATTTACATACATACACACATACATACATAGTTAGCTTTAGTTCGTGGAGAGCGCAGGATGTACGCTTCATTACGCTTTCTAATTTATTGATGACCTTTGTACGGCGGTGTTTGTTCCTAAGTTTACTTCAACTTTATTTTGGACTGGCTACCTTCTTAGGAGCATTTTCCTGTAAGTTCGGCATACGAACAATATTTTATTAAATTCTATTCTGAAATTTCTCATATTTATTAAGCCAATGATATTCAAAGCAGCATATTTAATAGATATTTGAAAACTTTTCGGAAAATGCTGCAAATATATAAAGGACGAAGAAAGTTTTTTTTTTTGAAACCCGCTGAAATGGAAATAATAGTTTTAGAATATTCTTAAACTAGTTATTCCAATATTTTGTTGAATTCAGGTAGCTTCTGTAGTGAGACAATGATTAAGCTTCAGAGGCGCTCGCAGAAACGGTACCCCAGTAATCGTAAGTGCTTCCTTCGGATTCTACTTTTTTGCAAGCTTGTAAACACTTGTTTAGAGCTGCTGGAAGAGGATGTCAGATTGTATTTTGTAGTAGATTGTCAAATTCCTAGGAGCTTCAGCCACAGCCAATCAGTTCTCCCTAGACTGTGGCAGAAAAAGGAGAAACTGCCTTTAACCACCAACCGCAGCCTCTTAGACGCCACAAGGCTTAGAGCAGCCGTTGCACTATTTGAATAGCTGAGCTGATGGGACTTGAAGTTCACCGCATAGCAACTAACTTATGCGTCATAGGTGAGAATAAGTCTCACTACTGTTGTATACATGCAGTGTATAATCTGCCTTTGTAAGCTGTAGCTGATCCTTTTTGGGTCGAATTACCCCCAGACCTGTTCCTTCCTGTTCACGTGGCCAAATAGTTAAGACCTTACTAATTGTTGAGGTGAATTTCGCTATGACTGGATATCTAACCACCTTATTGGTTTTAAAGAAAAACTGAAACGCGAATTCGTTTCGCAGCATTACGGATACAATCCCACCTTGAAGGGCCCATCCATTTAAAAATAAATATTTGGCACCCACATTTTTGCTAAGTATTTGACCGACCTTCTACTCCAATTTATGGTGTGTCTTGATGTCATAAAACAAATGTAGGGACCTACAATTTGGTGCTCCATCCGACAGAAGCTTTTCCATTGCAAAAATAAACTCGGAGGTTCGCCATTACCTGCTGAGGGCGATCGTTGTTAGAAAAAACTTGTTCTGAAGTTAGGTCTTCGTCCAAAATAAGTGATTATTGTTCAAGTAAATTTTTCGTGCGTGAAAACTCTGGAAAATCATCGAAGTATTATGAAAAATTCTCAAAAAGTGCAGAAAGATTCCGGAGTATTCAGGCAAATTGGGAAAGACCTCGAAAATTAAAAAACGAATAATCCCGAGGAAATCCTTAAAGGTACCAAAAAAGTCACGAAAAAGTAAAGAAAAAATTTGGAAACCCCCCGAAAATTAACGTAGTGAAAATTTTGAGACTATATCATTTTCATTTCAAAATCTAAAAAAAAGTTTAACATAGTGCTTCTAGAATTATAATCTACTAGCAAACTCTCTTTTGCTTCGCGGCGCCTGATAAAAACTTTTGCGTTGGTCAGTGCAAAAATAGCGTTGAAAAGCAAAAACGGTTCTTGGTCCACCTACCGGAAAAAAGTACCCTACATGTCAATCCAGACAATAAGCTATATATGTGCCATATTTCGAAACAAATCCGACCATAAGTACGACTTTTCCTATTTTTTAATTTATGTCATAGACTCTGTGCAAAATTGCATTTTCAAACAGATGCAACCTTCTTCAAAAATATATTCGAAATTAAGCTCTTAAATATTTTTTCGTTTGACACCTGTACTTTAATATGTAATTAAACTTATTAATATAATTTAAATTTACGTTTATTAGGCTCTTTTAAAAGAGTTGCCTATTTTTCGACTCAGGTCATATACTATATCCAAATCCGTTCAGTCGTTTTTGAGCGATTGAGCCGCAAACACACAAACACACAAACTCGCAAACCCACAAACTCAGGAACATACAAACTTTCACACTTATAATATTAGTAGGATGTAAATAGTTAAAAATACAATACATCAATGACACATTCCGAGTGAATGCTTTTCACGTGAGCATAATTTCAATTTTATTTATTTGATGATAACATCTCATCATTTGCTTTCACATCAAAACCTCGTGAGCACTCTGGCAGATTTACATTTCACAAATAAAGTGGAATAGTTTTCACAGGATTTCCCATGATGATTCAAATCGGAAACTAAATGAACAAATAATAAATACAAAAACACTTATGAACACCAAATACCCTTAAAAGCTCTAACCACAGCTAAAAGCTCGCAACACTGTTCAAAATAAATTATTACAATTGTTGACTTATTATCCCTTTGATTGCATTTTCCCTTTGACTAAAATGTCAAAAAAAAAAAAAATTTCTCCAGTTCTTCCGCACGATTTCCCATACCCAACTACATATTTATGCGAAAATAAGCATTGCAGAGGAGGAAGTATGTACATGGAACAAATTAGGGCAAACGACGCTCGTAGCGCTCATTTATACATTTCAAATAGCAAAATGGCAGAAAAAATGTAAAAATGAGAAAACTAAAAGGAAAAAAAAAAACAAATTGGTAAAGCACCTGAAAGCAGAATGTCAGGAGAAAGTAACAAATGAAAAAAAAAATTTATAAAGAATGCCTTCACCTTTAAAGCAACGTCCAACTGCAACTCACAGTCGCTAACCTGCCGGAAATTGAACTACTTTAAAAGCAATTTAATTAAAAAATAGTTGAAATTCGCACTTTTTTCATAGAAACAACTGATTTTTTAACATGGCGATGTCATAGGAGCAAGTCAATTGTTTGACTCTGCATATGATTTCAATTAATTTTTGGTTTAAAAAAAACTTCAAAATCATTATTTTCCACTTGAATACGCCTTCGTTCTGCACTTCACTAATGGTCTTTCGTAGTTCGGCGAAACACAAGAAAAATTCCTATTATCATCTTAGCAGTTTGCCTCTAACGGCATTCGAACCCGGACCTTCTGGAAGCCAACAAATAATAGCAAGCACCTCTGCACACTCAGCCACAGCCAGACATGTAAAAATAATATCAAATGTTTGGCTTGAATTACAATGAGCAAGTCAGTACCCTGTCGGAACGAAGTGATTTTTTTTTTAAATAACTAGTTGAAAAAGTACTTTGGAACAAATGCCCAATGAACCATCAATTAAGAAAGTAGTTGGAAACAAACTACTTTTAAGCCAAATGCATTTGAAAGTAGTTTAAATCATATGCAGAGTCGGACTATTGATTTGCTCATCGTAATTCAAAGCGAACATTTGAAAACATATTTGCATGTCTGGCTGTGGCTGAGTGTGCAGAGCTGCTTGCTGTAATTTGTTGGCTTCCAGAAGGTACGGGTTCGAATACCGTCAGAGGCAAAATGCTAAAATGATGATAAGAATTTTTCTTTGTGTCTCCGAATTATGAAAAAGCATCTGTGAAGTGCAGAACGAATTCGTATTCAAACGAAAAATATTCATTTTAAAGTTCCCTGAACCAAATGTATTTTAAAGTAGTTGAAATCATATGCAAAGTCGGACAATTGACATGCTCCTAGGACATCGCCATGTTAATAAAGTTAGTTGCTTATATGAAAAAAGGAAGAATCCCAACCACTTGTAGTTCGTAAAAAAGTACTTTTAAAATTGCTTTTAAAGTAGTTGCATTTCCGACTGGGTAGTGCGTCTCTGCATATGATTTAAACTACTTTCAAATGCATTTGGCTTAAAGAACTTCAAAAGTAGTTTGTTTCCAACTACTTTCCCAATTGATGGTTCATTGGGTAAAAAGAGTAGCATTTATTTCAAAGTAATTTTTAAATTTTTGATTTAAAAAAAACTCTCTCTACCAACAGGGTACTTAATACACACACACACATACATAAATACATGCATAAATGAAGATACATACATACATATGTAGCTCTCGCGCATTCACTGAACTAATTCAAGTTGAAGTGTGTCAGACTCGGAAACGCTTGTTGAAAAGCAATAGTTATGAAGATGATAAAATAAAGTGATATTGCTGCTACTCCACGGAGAAATGCGAAACGCATAGTAGATAAGTACATATTGCAAATTGCGAAAGTAAGAAGTAAGAAACTAAGACAAGCGTGACTCTTCAAAAGTACGTAAATAAAGACTGAGATAAGTGAAGGAGAGTGTAAGTACATAGCTCTTACGAAGGCGGATCAATCATGAAATGACATGGCGCCTTTGACTAGCTGCACTTGAGAAAAATGAATTAAAAATTTAGTGTCCTCTATAAGGCACTGTGCTGCAGAAGTAACTACAGGCTCGAATAAAATGAACCACGAAACTGTTTGGATAGGCCTTTAGATAATTTATTTATTTATTTATTTAAGTCTATGAAATATAAGTTTCTTACAGACTATTGGAGCATTAAAAAAA
>JAPVRG010277337.1:0-12787 GCA_029783565.1 Rhagoletis cerasi
GTCTCATTGAGTCGAATTTTTGAAAAAGGCAAAAAACGGAAAATTTTAATTTCAAAGCTCTGTAAGAAATCAAATAATGAAAACAAAAATTCGACTCAATGAGACTTTTTGTTCCAAATTTAGTGTATTATAAGGTATAGTCAAGGATTTTATAAAAAAAAATTTCTTCCTGGTTTGCAAGGAGAAATAAGGTAAAAAAAATCATTTTTCCGTGTTATTTAAACGGTAAAACTTCAAATTCGATGATGGACCTCTTAAAATTAAAATTTTGAGCTCCGCTTTTAACAGGAGGTTTGTTTGGACATATTCTACGATATTTTGAGCGTAACGCGAGAAAAAAAATATCGATTTTTTTTTGGCACACCCTATTATACATATGTGTTCTTCAGCATTTTTTGTTTGTTTTTTTTTTGCTTCAGATTTTTTTTCATATTTTGTATGTTGTTCTCGTCATAATTTATTGCACTCGTTTTATTACTCGTTGAAAATGTTCAGTTCATTTAAAATGGTCTCTTTTTGACAAAAAGATTTTAGGTAACACACTCCTCGAGAATATGTTACTAAAGTAGAGGCTAGAAGTACTTAAGCTAGGGTTTCTTAAGAAAGCGGCGCCGCAATATGACGGCCGCAACATGTCGCTAGCGGTGGGTGTACAAGACGTTCTGCTTACGATCGACGCTCTCTAGGGAACCAACACAATGGGTTTGCACAGACAACGTTTCAGTGACGTCATCCACCGTTGTATGTCGAGCGTCATATTGCGGCACCGGTTTCTTAGGAAACCCTAGCTTTAGCCACCATGCATTCCAGAATTTTCGTCCACCGCTCGCTGAGCTGGCTAAATACTTTATTTCCAGCAGTAGTCTAAATGTGCACACACTCTTTACTCGGGATACTCCCCAACAATTTTCGAACATATCTTCAAAACCCCAAGACCTTTAATTACCATCTGGCTATTGGTGTATATTTTCACATCCTTGGCTGGTATTACATTCCTAAGCATACGATCCGCTTCTTCTTTTACAGCGTCCACCTCCGTTTGGAAACATCGCAGTGATTTGGGAGAAATCTACTAAGGAAATAGCCTCACAAATTTGATTCATCCGTGAATAGATTCTCTTGGTTCTGATTCCAAAGATCGCACTCTGTCTAATCTGTCCATGCTTGAAGCTATTTTTCTCCTATGTAACCGCTTTACTCGACACCGCCGCTTGGTTGATTGATTGAGGTGGCGAGTTTAGCATCTCCAAATATCACTAATATATGCCGTTTTAAAATCACAAACAAATTTGACAGCATGAGAACTCAGGGCCCAGTGTCCTGTGAAAATAGCAGCTATTGGAGACAGATTCTTCTTGTCCAGTTTGAGGATAGCTGAAGTCCGGTTTGCGCAGCAGATGTGCCACAAACTCCTGCAAGCCCTGCAGAACAACTCCTAGGTTTTCCTCCTGCGGCTATCCAAATTTTTCCAGTAGTGAGAGATGCAGCCGTTGATATAGCTGAAAGGTAACAGAGCCTCTTTTGCCACTGAGATATCCGCAGCCGACCCATTTCTTGTTAGCTCGTCGGCCATTTCGTTGGCTTGAATGCTGATGTGTCTTCACGCCGATTAGTGCAACGACATGCCTAAGAGCTAAAGCCGTAACGTACTCTCTGCATCGTTTTATTATGCCTGAATCACCATCTTACTTTCCGAGAAAATTGCAACGCTGTTCCCTGCTAGCTTCGCGGCTAAAATTGCACGAATGTTGGTCAGCAAAAACTTCCGCCTGAAAAACACTGGCCGAGTTTGATAGCTAAACAGACCTTTCGATTTGGAGGTCAGATGAAAAAACTCCCGCTCCTGCGCCATAATTTTTGAACCGTCCCTAAAAGTATCCCTCTACTCCGTCCTTAATGGAAACGGATGTTTTACTTGAAGATAAGCGGAGGCCAGATACATGCAGTCACACTTTTTGCTCAGACTCAGTTGCCTTAACCTCGGGGCACTCAGTAGAGCACCAGGCTGGCCTTCGTACCCTGCCTAGCATTGTGTGTATATACTTATGTAGTACGTCTGTACAGCTTTCCACCAAATCAGCAAACTGTATGTAGTAATTGGGCGAATCACCGCCTTATGCGTATATAGCATAAGTTCAGGGCGTAGACCCGACACTGTAGAATCAATCTCTTACTTAAATATGGCTATAGCCATTTATAACATTTACGAACTGACTATTGAAGTTCACCACAGCCCGACCGCGCATGAAGAGCTTAAGCCGACTGAACTCACCCGCGTAGATCTGGCGAAATTACGGTCTGGTATACCACCCTTCTTACATCCTTTGGTTCGACTCCTACGGTACTTTTTTATGCGCAATTGTATTTTTGTTTTATGTGCAAAATTACTAAATAGTCTCGAATAAAACTTTACTGACGCTGAGGAAGTGAAGCTGGCTATTTCTAGCTATGATTTGCGCAGGTCTAAACATATTTTTGATGGTAAAAGGTAAAAAGTAGCACCAGGCTGTCAGCAATTTCACAACTTATCCTCAGTCGTATCTGCCTAATGTAAGCAAATACCTAGCAAGACTCTCTGAGATTGAAGGCAGCATGAGTTTTGGCCACCTGCAGCCCTCGAATCCTCTCAGCCATTTTCAAATGAAATATTCGCCAAGCTTTCTGACGCTGGCTTCGATGGCCTAACCCGGTAGTGCTATAACTGGTTCCGGGCCGGAGAATACCTGGTCACAGCCTTCTCTAGCCATGTTCAGATGTCTATTGCCAGCTACTCTCATGTAAGATGGCTGTGCATTGCCTCGAGTGTTGCTTGACTGTCATTACAGGCACGTAGGCAGGACTCTACTTATTGGCCACCTCGTAGTCCATGGCCTTGAGGATTGCAAATATGTCGGCTTGAAATGCCGAGGAATGTTGCCCAAGAGAGCCTGCGTTTCGCAGCTTGCTTGCACCTCCTTTCCCTCCACTTCTGGAAAAATGAAGCCAAACTTACGCCATCACTGAGCGGTCGTTTGCAGATAACTGCTTCCCGACTCATGTCCCTCGTAAGCGGATCATCCGGCTACAGCTCTGCATTCCTCCTCCTCCAGGAAGTGTTCCCTTGCGTAAAAACTGTAGACTTGCGTGATGGCTGGACCTTCCGAAATCCAGGGCCCGCCGCAAGTGCGCGTAGATTTCCACTCTTGTGGGTATTACCTGGAGTACAATCTTGAAGTTTATACGTCACATGATTTGACAGTTTAACCCACCTGCGCGGGTGGTCATACAAGTATCACATTTTATAAAAAATTGTACACCCTTTTCTCTTCGTTTCCCGGCTTTTTACCTACCCTCGTATCAATGTAAATCATCATATTAATTTCCTCTCCGTTCTGATTATTTGATAATAACCGAATTCCTTGCACAGGTATTTGCTTTTCCAATTATCTTCATACGCGTTTATGTACATCCTTCGTCGTGATTTCAATGGCAAGCCCATCATACTTCGTCCAAGCCTACTGTACTCTCTCCGCTTTGACTCAGCATTTTTAACATCGAAAGAACACAGGAGCACTTACATGGAAATTCAACAAGTACCCCAGCAGGGGAAAGACTTTTAATAATAACAATACTTTGACGCTTACACTTTTGCTAAGTATTTGGCCGAGCTTCTCTGTCTGTGCGTCTTCATTTTGTTACACAAAGGGCAGGGATCTACTCTGCCTCCGCAAATGGATTTTATGAGAAGCCTTTGTAAGGCAGAAATACACCCGGAGATTTTGCCTTTGCATGCCGGGAGGCGACCGCTGTTAAGAAACAACTTTTTCTATAATTTTTTTGGGATGTTGATTTACATATACATACATACATATGCAAACACAATTCAGCGGCACCATTTTTATACATTTAACTTACTTCGTCGTATGACAACTCCTCCGTGAACATAAAATGAAATTATATGAATAATGAGTAAATATTCGCGTGAATGGGTGTGAAAAAATTGCTTGCTCACCTTTCGTGTGTGTGTGTGTGTGTTTTCGTTTATTGCCACATTTTCCTACCGACTTGTATTTTGTACGAGTATAGCACACGTAAGTGGATTAAATTATAACAAAATGCCAAAGGTTTACGCAATTGAGCAGGAGCGAGTAACTTCTAGACAAGTGTTGCAACATTTGTTTTAGCTTTATTTTGTGGTAGCTCGCTTGCCATAATCAAATATGTGCTATTGCGCACATGGTCATAATGCCATGTGAGCAAACATACACATTAACGAGTAATTTTAAATACTGACTGTTGTTCTTCGCTCTACTCTTGCATTCTTCCTTAAATGAAGGTTGCTATGTACGTATGTGTTCTATGTGCGTATGTTTGTAATTGAGTATTTGTGCAAGCGCGCGTGAAAATGAGAAATTCCACAATGTTGCTTGTCACATGGCAATGGCATGGCATCTTAATAAAAATATTTGCATTCCATATCAAATTTTTTATGCACAAGTACAATTTTTGCATTTTTACTAACTCCTTTTTATCATTTTAATTTTTTTCTTTCTCTTTTTAGGTAAGTGCACATTTTTTGTCGACTTGTGAAGACCAATTTATTTGGTAAGTTTGTTTTGGTACAAAATTTACCTTTATTAAAAAGTGAAAGCAAACAAAGAAGTTAAGATTCGAAGCAGTGATTCTTTTAGGAACTACCTAAGTGAATAAATATTTCGCCATGACTCCAAGTTTTTTTAAGAATTTGGTTTTATTAACAGTCGCTTAATATGTATGTAAGTACGTACATTAGAGCTTCTCGCTTTACAGGCAAAAGTAAAAAAGTTCGCCGTACACCCCCTCATATGAAATTTTTTTGAAAAGCATTTAATAAAAAAAAAAAAAAATTTTTGGGCAACCCTAGTAGTTGCCCAATTACATTTTTCTTCATATCTTCGGCATTTATAGTCGGATTTTAAAGTTTGATACATCAAAGTTTTTGTCTCGAGAAGGGGCTTTGTCCTACGGAAGTGCATTGGCCTCATGTGCCCCTTTTGGTACTCACCCACCAGATCTCAGTTGCTTCCACCCTAACGTACCGCTCTAATGACAGTAAATTATAGGCCGTCAAAAATCTTTTGCGAAAGAAGTCTTTCGATTAGTTCAGTAGAACTCGAAATAAAACACATTTTATTTTTAGTTGAAAACCCAACTTTTTTTTGTTTTTCTTTTTTGTTGTTCCTTAGGAAACCACCCCTCTTTGAGGCAAAAACATTGGTGTATCACACTTTGAAATCCGACTATAAATGCCGCAGATATGAAGAAAAATGTAATAGGGCGACTACTAGGGTCGTCCAAAAAAATTTTTTATTAAATGCTTTTCAAAAATAATTCATAAGAGGAGGTGTACGGCGAACTTTTCTTCGATACGTACATACGTATTTACACTACTTATATTATAAATGCGAAGGTTTGTGATTGTTTTTTTGCTCTTTCTCGCCAGAACTGCTGTTATAATGACATTTGGCACACAGATAGATTAAAATCTGGATTAAAATATAGAATATTTTTTTAACAAGTCAAACAAAAGGGGTTCAAAAAAGATTTATTTAAAAACTATTTTTGAAGAACGCTGCCACCTGTTCGAAAAGTTGAAATCAATTTACTAAACAAGTTAAAGCAAATAATTGATTATAGATATCAAACGATAGAGCTTTAGGGAACCTTCATTTCGAAACTATTTTTGAAGAGGGTTGCCATCTTAGAAATTTAAAATCAATTTAATATGTAAACCAGTTAATTGAAATATTCTAAGAAGGTTAATACCTGTTTAGAAATTCAAAATTAATGTAATTAATAAGTTAAACGAAACGTCTTTATATATATATCAAAGAGAGAGCTTTAGAAAGCTTCATTTTGAAAATATTTTTGAAATTCAAAATCAGTTTAATTAGCAAGTTGAATTTAATATTTTTGTTTGGATCTCAAACGGGAGAAATCTAAGAAATCTGTATTACGAAAATATTTTTGAAGAGCGTTGCTGCCTGTTGAAAAAATTAAAATTAATTTAATTCCAAAGGTAAATAAAATATTTTAATATGAGAAACACACGCGAGAGGTTAAAGAAAGACTTATTTCGAAAATATTTTTTAAAAGTCTTGCCGCATGTTTAGAAATTCATAAGCAATGTAGTTAAATATATGTGTATGGATCTCAAGCGAGGGAGGTCCAAGTAGGCTTTATTTCTTAAATAGTTTTGTAGAGGGTTGGCACCTGCTAAAAAAATAAAATCACTTCCACTAATTGAAGACGAGTTTTTCCATATTAATATATCCTAAGAAGGTTGCCACCTGTTTAAAAATTTAGATTCAATTTACAGCCTTATTATGTATTACGAACGATAGGCAACACGAACGATTCGTCTGCAGAAGAATGCATCAAAAATTAGTCCAGAGGCATCATTGAAGTGTAATCTTTGTGGAAAAGAGTTTATATTTAATAAAAGCACATAAACTATGCTTAAGCATTTGCAACATGTTCATAAAATTGATCCTTCTCTTAGTAAAGAAAACCAATTACACAAAAAAGGAAGCGACACTAATAATAATTCACACAATCAATCTAAAAGGGTAAATTTAAAAGTTGACTAAACTGTTTTAATAGTTAACTTTTCTCTTATATTATATTAATCTAATTTATTTTTAGGCTTTAATGGCTAAGGAACCACCTGTTTCTCCAGTTTCCTTTGTAAATTTTCAAAAAGTCGATTTTAGTCATAAAGTCGACTTTTACAGGTGATTAATCGACTCTAAGAATCGAAAACCTGAAAGTCGATTCCGAAGTAAAGAATCAATTCTGACCTCGTCCTTTCCATCCCTAGTTTCGAAAATATTTTTAAAGACGGTTTTGGAACACAACTTTTTCCGTTTATGTTGAATAAAATACAACAATTTGGCGTTGAAATGAAACCCAGATTATATTCATACAATAAAGACTAAGCAAAAGATATTTTGTTCTTCATACTTAAACGACTGATTTAGTTACAATTTGGCACAAACATTGCCCAGAATTTACGGCAAAAGGAAGATATTGAGATCGGTACCCATCAGAGCAAAAGCAGCAAATTCTATAGCATTCGTTATAACAAATTGAGGTGCAGCTGTAAAATTTGATGACAAAACGTTAAACCGTATATCTTGTGGCAAAAGATAGTATGTAAATATGTACTACTTACTTTGTGCAGAAAATAAATTTGCAAAATGCTTTCTACTCTGCGGCAAATTGAATGATTCTTATGTTGCTGCGGTTTCTGATCCGCTGTTTAACTTCTTTTGCAGAATGCTTTAAACCAAAAAGGGGAATTACAAATGTCAACCGAAGAAACACAAGCGCGCATTACAACAATCTTGTAGATGGTATAAGCGGTTTTCAAAACTTTTTCTTCATGTGAAAAAGAAAAATCTCACTTAAATGCTCACATTTTTCTTTTAATGCCGTCATACAAGCATTCATATGTGATACAACAACTACGCTTAGCAAAAACCTGATAAAATCGTGGGTTATACGCAATGAAATAGAAAGTTAAATCATACATGCAGTTTAGATGATGCCAGTTTTATATGCTTTCTCCCTTGAGTATATCTGTATTATTCTCTACATACATCTGCATATGCATACGTATATACATACATACATACATACATGTGTATTTGTACATTTGCTCATATTTATGTTTGTGGCTAGAGGCTTATCAAGTCGCTTATGCTTTTTATTGTTTCGCTTATGCTTCAAAAAAAAAAAAAATGTTGTAGGATATAAATAATATTGCCTGAAAAAATTGGCTGAATACAACAAAAGGCGCTTAACAGTGCGTAGTCCTGCGGAATGCCTATGGAAAAGCACAAAAGCTAACAAAACTTCATATTGCTTTTTTTTCATTCTATTTACTTTCCAATTTTTCTTTTGGCTTCATACAATAACTGCAGTTCACCGCTCACTCATTCAGCCAACTCAATTTAGTGACTACATGACTAATAAAGAATGAAAAAAAACTTTCTATTCAAAGAATTCCATGTTTTTTTTCCAGTTATGAATATACATACATATCTCAGCAGTTGGTTGCAAGCTTTGCAAATATTTCAGTTTAGTGCGCATTTATGCCACAAAACCCACACCCACCCATTTTCACGCATTCGAAACAATGCCGCCTCGACCAGTATGTGTACATAAATACACATAAATCATAGATGTACTGTATAGAAAATCAACTAGCTGGAACACTCACTTGCATGGTCGCTGGCATCCATTGTTGTGCGCTAGTGAGTAGCTGAAAAAAATATTGGAAGCCTAAATAAAAAAGGCTAAAAAAGCTTGCAGTATACCAAACTAGCAAAGTAACCCAGTTGGAGAAGCCCAAAAGTATGCTTTGTTTTCCGCCAAAAATAGATATAACAAAAAGTTGACACCAAAATTCAGCGTTGATACAAATAAAGTTGACTTTGTGTGTTCATATTTGTGAATATTTGTGCACTTACCACCACCGCATGTCATCTAGCTAGCTTCCACAGCCGCGCGCCTATATGTATGCTATAAAGCGTTGTAAGCGTGAGTGCTCTATTTTTTGTCGCCACGAATAAATCCTCTTATCAAATTGGCTTTGTTTTTAGTTCATTTTTATCCGTATTTTTCATCGGCTTGTTGCGGAAGAAAAGAAAAGTTTTTTTTTTGTTTTTTGATACGCATTGAAGCTTGATTGGTTACATAGAAAAATTAGTTGAACTTTTTAAAAAGTTTATATGACACAAAACTTGCAAAAGAAACACACCAAAAATATTGTCCAAAAAAATTTAAAAAAAAATGCAATTCCGGTATAATCTGATTCATTTGAATAGCCTGTGTGCTGGCCTAAGCAGTCAAAAATATTTGCAATTCTTGTACTTGTATCCTTAACAGATTGCTTGCAAAGTGCTGGATCTCAAACGGCTTTAAAGTGCAGATTTTTAGTGTAATTTAATGAAAATCCAAATAACCAAGGCTTTTTCTTAGGTGTCACCACTTTTCTTTAAAATTAATCAATAATCAAGAAGTTTTTTACGGTGCGCAAAAATCCAGATAAAAGCTCGGATCTTGAAAAAAAGTGTCTGTTCAAGTGAATCAAGGTTCAAAAATATTTTGGAGAAAAATCTTTCTTAATCTTTTTTTGGTTTAACATCCGTATTATATTGCTTCCTTCAACCTCTAATTAAAATGTACTAGGGGTTTTAAACTGGTGGCAACCCTCTTCAAAATTACTTTATATGTAAATAAAGCTTACTGAAGACTCTTTTTTGATTTCCATATTAAAGTTTATCCTTAAACTTATTAAATAAATTGATTATGAATTGATAAACAGGTGGTAACTATTTTCAAAAATATTTTATCAATAAAGCTTTATGTAATCCCTCTCGCTTGACACGCATATTAAACTATTTGATTCAACTTGTTAATTAAACAGGTGGCAACCATCGACAAAAGTAATTTCGAAAGAGTGCCCTCTTAAACTGTTCTCGTTTGATACTGTTTTTAAATTACTTCATCTAACTTGTTAATTTAATTGATTTAAATTTTCGAAACCAGTGGTAACCCACTTCAAAAATATTTTCGAAATAAAGCTTTCTTAAACCCGGTGTTTGATACCCATGTTAAAATATTTGATTGGACTTTTTAATTAAATTCATCTGATAAAAATACTCCATATGTTGATCCGTGTCGTAGCCTATCTGTATGCCAAATTTCATTGAAATATATTTAGCCATTTTAGCATGAAAGAGCATCGAATCTATCTCCAAACTCACTCACGAATTTTCAATTTTATGTATAATAGCCTAGTCAAGTTAGCTCAGTAATTAGAGGTAAGCTTACAATAATTTGCATTGAGCTGAAAATTGTTACGAATGTTGGGAAGATCATTATAAATGAAATGTGGAAAGGTCCCATCGATACCACATCTGCAAAAAATGTATTCAATGTCAAAAGTCACATATGTAAATTGTTTTCTTACATTTTTCAGCCAAACTGTAAGATGTATCATAGAAATAGGTTTGACAAAAGTGTAGATCATGCAATTACCTTTAAAAACTGTTATGACACTTTTGCCTTTAAGAATAACCACTTCTGAGATACAGCGATTCATTTATAATACTGTTCGCAACATTCGTACCAATTTTCAGCTTTATGCGAATTAATGCAACCTTGAATTTCTAGCTTAACCAGATTAGAAGGATTTAATTTTATTTTGTTTAAATTTTACTTTACTTTACTTCATTTTGCTTTATTGTACTTTTTATTTTTTTAATTTTATATTTTTATTTTATTTAATTTTTTTCATTTTTACTTTTTTATATGTATTTTATTTATTTTTATTTTTTTTAGTTTTATTGTATTTTATTTTATTTTCATTTTATTTTATTTTACTGTACATCATTTTATTTATTTTTAAATTGTATTTTAATTTTATTTTATTGTATTGTACTTTTTATTTTATTTTATTTTGTTTTATTTTATTTTATTTTATTTTATTTTTTTATTAATTTTATTGCACATCCTTTAGATAAAATTTTTCTTATGTTTATTCGAAATATTGTTTTTGGGTCATTCCATGTAAAAGAGGAAAACGAAAAATTATGTAAAATTCCTTAATTATCCCTATTTCAGTAGTAACGTGTTTCTAAATAACTACATTTCATTTATCTGTGTAAAAACATTAAAAAAATGAAACTTTTACTTCATACATAATTGCTTTACACCAATTACAAGGACTTGTCCCACCAGTCACAATTTTAAATATTTTTAAATATTTCTATGAAAATTATATCAGTCTTATTTTAATGAAAATGAAAGCGTATAGTATGTGTCTAACAACACAAGAAAAAAATCTCGCTGAAAATTAAGTGCCTTGAATAAAATTCGTCTTTGAATGCACAAAAAAATAGAGGGATTTTCAGTTTCCCACCAGTCACATTCATTCAAATATTAGTTTGGTATTTTTTTGAAAGGCATTGTATACATTAGTTATTTGTCTACTTTAAAAAATATCCTTCACTGTTCTATAAGTTCCGACGACATAGTTATAATTCACTATTGATCACATTCTGGAGTCAAATGTCCCACTAGTCACAATGGAATGGCCCTTTTATACAATTTATTTTATCATTTTTGTTATTCCCCCTGCGTTCCGGTTTTTACTTTGCCAAATGTTTGTACCTTTTTGTAAACACGGATAAATCCGACACGTCGTAAATCAACATCATTGATCCATACAAACAACCAGCCTGGTTTTCTTTTACAGCCGTACTCTGTGTTGTGACTTGTATGATAAAATGTTTATAAAAAAAATCAACATAAATACGTAGATACATGAATGCGAAAACACAAAAGTCGCTTAAGTCAAAGCGCATGCAATTTTTATTTTTAAACTTTGACACATTGTAACATTGGCAACAGTAAGTTTCGTTTGACATTTAGCTGTTGCAGCGCACGTGCGATCTTACGTGCATATAAATACAGGTATATATACGGTGGCCAGATTTCTGTAGGCAAAAAGCGGGACATTTCTAAAGCATCGAATCCGAACATACAATTTTGTTTTAAGAATAAAAATACATAACATCTTTTAATACAGTTTCATTTAAATCCAAACATATCCATATCCATACATTTTTTAAGAAAATTATTATTATTTTTTAAAACTTCACTAAATTCAAGTTAGCATCGTTTATTTAAAAAAACAACAAACTTAACAAATAATTATAAAACTCTTAAAAAAATTAAAGCTCATATTTTTCAGTGCCGTGGATTTTTTAAGGAAATCTTTATCATTTGTAATAATTTCAGTAAATTCCATGCATGTTTTATCAAAGTTAATTTTTGTAATTAACATTGATTTTAGAGTCTCAACTTTGAGTTTAGTTTTTTCTGTTGTCCAAAAATTATTTATTAGAGAAAAAACTCTTTCTGTGAGCTCATTAGATGCGGGTAGACAAAAACTAAACTCAACTAATTTTTAAATATTTGCAAATTCAATATGGTTTTCAACGAAATGTTTTAATATTACAACCCATCTTTTATCTGCCTCTTCACCACAGTTGTTCCACTTCTCAATTTGTTGCTCAGTAACTAAACGTCTAAGACAAGCAAATTCATTAAACAATTTACTTTCATCAATACAAGAATTTTCCTTCATCTTTAAAATATATTCAAGTGATTTTTGTACGTCATTCCATGTAGGCACTTTTTCTAACAACGTCCAGTTTAAAATTTGCACTTTTGTAAATGTGGACATATATAGCTGCAAGTAATCGATGCATGTTGTGTAAAATATTTTAACATTATCCATAAAATCAATATATTTAGTGTTTTCTAATGTTCATAAAATACTGACGCTTGATTTTGTACAAATAATAGCCATGATTTCATCTCTACGCATTTTTAAATTGATTTCCATTTCATTTAAAAGTAATGTAGCTTTGGTCGTTGGAATGACTTGGCTTTCGATCTTAAGGATATATTCATAAAATACTGACGCTTGATTTTGTACAAATAATAGCCATGATTCCGAAAGAGGGTTAGTGAAAAAGTTTTGTAAAATTGTTGGACACTTCTCATGTCCCAAAAAATAAGTTTTTAATGGCTTAAATAAATCAATAATTCCACCACCTGGTTTTACTAAAACCCAACAGCTTTAGATATTGTACATCCACATATTCACATATTTTTTTAAACTCCTCCGTTCGCTCACTGTATATGTAAAAAAATGAATATATTTTCACAATAATCACTTCAATGTCTATAG
>JAPVRG010277348.1:0-10709 GCA_029783565.1 Rhagoletis cerasi
TATTGTATCAGCGCCACAAAAATTGCGCTATTACCCATGGTTAATCCAAATCAAAAGGTGGCGAATCTTACACTACTTACCAAACCACAGCAAACTACTTTTTACATATTGTCACTAGACACGAAGAAAGATGCGTGAGTGTTTTGACCAAACGAGGTTGATGCTGGAAAGCCTAATAAGAGCTGCCGATCTGAATCGCAGCGGCAGCGTATACAGCAAAAGCACGGTGTGGCTGGCGGATGCAGATGATATTGACATCGTTGCCCCGAAATCCAGCGACGTCAGCGCAGCATTTTCCAGTTTAGAAAAATAAGCGAGAGGTTGGTCTAGTGGTGAACGAGGACAAGACCAAGTAGCTCCTGGCAACCCATAAAAAGTCATCGCAAATTGGGTCACACCTCACTGTTTTCATTCATAACTTTTAGGTAGTAACATACTTTGTCTACCTAGGATTTAACATAAACACCACCAATATCGTCAGTTTGGAGGTAAATCGAAGAATAACTCTTGCCAACAGGTGCTATTTTGGGCTTGGTGGGCAATTGAAAAGCGGTGCCTTCTCGCAAAAAAAAAATTACGCTCTACAAATCTGTCATCATACCCGTGCCTTTATATGACCAGAAGCGTGGATGATGTCGAACAAAGATGAGAAGGCTTAGGTGCATTCGAGAGAACTATTCTATGCAAGATCTATGACCCTGTTTGCGTGGGCGACGTGTACCGAAGATGATGGAATGACAAACTGTACGAGCTTTTCAACGACGTGAACATAGCTAAGCATCTTGTACGCATGGATGACGAGGCTCCAGTGAAAAGATCCCTCGACTCGATACACATGGATGGACATCGAAGTAAAGGGCGCCCACGAACAAACTTGAAGTACAAAGTGCAGAAGGACCTGTCAGCGCTCGGGATGAACAACTGGCGCAAATCCGAAAAGGAGAAAGACAATTGGCGAAAAACCAAGCAACTTTTCAAGTACCAAAAAAGGAGAAGAAGAAGAAATACTGAGGTGATCTTTATGGGTTTTTTCTTTGTTAAAAAGATATTCCTTTTATTTTCAGAGGGAAAATGCTTTTAACAAACCATAAAATAAATCTTTTATGAGGCTCTAAAAGTACTTTCTTATGTTAGAACCAATCTGGGACTTAAAGCGAGAAACGTCAAATGAAGGAATACTGCGAACGGCGAGAGAATGAGAGAATGTGCGATAGATGACAGTAGAAGCCTCGAGAAACGTCAATGGAATGTTCGATAACTTTCGATAAGAACCTTCTAGAGTTGCCATGAGTACGAAGCTACGCGGTTATATAAAGGCGTTGCACAGCAAGCTCAGTTGCAAAACAGGGCGTGTAATATATATAACGAATTTAACGAAATTTTTTTAAACATTTTTTTTCTTTTGATACATGCTCGCATCTTCAGAAATTCCTTTGAGCCACCTTATAACCACCGATGCTGCCACACACGTCCATTTAGGCTGTGTTTACGTACGTTCGTAGATACATTCTCCTGCCATTATTCACAAATTTTCTTACCACAAGCAGCTCGTAAATTTTTCAATCTAACGAAACTCATATTAAGCTATAATGTAGCAATTTTATTTGATATCAATTTCCAATTGATACATCCAACATGCGTACAACGTACACATATTTAGGTACATTCATATGGGCATTTGTTATGCTATGTGTGTGAATATGTGCAACATAGACATTTTTTTTTTGTTTAGCGGCATTCTCGAACAAGTTGAGTCCGACTGTCCAACCAGCTTGTTTAGCAGCAATGACGCTCGAGATGGACACAGTTTGATAATCAGCAATCACCTTGACTCGGAATTAAAGGCTGTAGCTGTAACATAAGCAACACCATTGCCATCAGCTTATCCGTTGGCTTGGTCATCGCCTTGGCTATCGTCATCGTCACCGCCACCGCCATCACCACCGCCATCACCACCGCCAGCATTGCAAACACCAACCGATACAACAGCAACAAGAATAGCATCAATAACAACAATAATAACACATGTAATCTCATCAGCGGCGACCGAACCGAACAACAGACAGTGCAAATCAATTGGAATACTACTTATGCGAATGTTTACAAGTATACATATACATATGTGAATATGTATGCAAGTGTTATGCGAGCCCTGTGCCACAAGCAGGCGGGTAGGCGGGGGATAGGAGGTGTTTGCGGTGACATGAAGTGGCGGATATTGGCGGTACAGAGTATCCTTTTGACACTTCTTAAAAAATCGTAAATTTCGCGCACACTAACCGGACGAACAAACCAACAAACGAAAGCGCGCGCGAAAGATCGACCAGCCCATCGACGATCGCGAACAGGAAGGCGACAAGTTTCAGATGCAAAAGGAATGGGCTGAGCATTTCCTTGCGGCGGCGCAATACGGCGCGCATTGACTTTGCTGCTACCTCCACTGCATACATACATACATATGCCTTCGTTGTTGTTGATGTTGTTGTTATTGTTGCAATTGTTAACCTGGGTCTGGTCGCTGGTTGTGTTGGCAACACGTGCTGCCGGTCGGTCGATCTGCCAGTGGTGTGGCACTTTTGGTAAGCGCTTATTTGTTTGCGCTTGTACTACATATATGTATGTATGTATGTGTGTGTGTCTGCGTATAGGCACAGCTTTTCGAATATGTAGATGTCTCCATATGGCCACAACTGTGCGCTCGAGAATTTATCTAAACGCTGATCTTTTATTAATGCTCGATAAATAACTACAGCAAATGGGTGGATGTTACTGTAAGCGCTTTTGAGCATTCAGCCACTCGCTTTACCTTGCTGGCTGCTTGGCAGGCACCACCTTGCTTCTATTAGTTGTTATTGTTGTCGTTACTGTTGCTGTTGCTATTGCTCCTTTTTTATTTACTTCGTTTCCTTTTTTGATTTGCAGTGCTTTGCGTGCGGCAAATGCCGAGCGGAAGAAGCAGGCGGCTGTGGCGGCGGCTGTGGCGGCGGCTGCGGCACCTTGGCGGTGGGGTGTGGTGCCGACTGCTATAGTGTTGGATTAAATGACTGATCAACATGCGCTCATATCGGCCAACTTGCCGGATTATTGAGAAATTGTTGTGTTTGCATTGAAATCAGCATTCAGCCAAGCCAGGCCAGCCCAAAGTCAGTGGAGTGGAGTGCCATTGGTGAAGTGCTGCTTATTGTCGTTGTTGCTGTTGCTGTTGCTGATGTTACTGATGTTGCTTCTGTTGCAGTTGCTGTGTGTGGCAGAAGTCTCACCCTTGACAACATTGAATTTAACTACTCTATTCTGCGTACTTTAGTATATTTAAGGCGCGTTATGGATTAAATACCATAATTATGAAGCGCCCTTTTGCCAAGTGAAGGCACCACTGTTCGTACGCTGTTCACTTTTATTTTGCACAAAACTCAGCTACTTGTAAGCCGTTGCTGAAGGGAACGCCTTTTTCAGAGACGAGCTGATTCTTTGCGAGTTTTGTGGATCTTATATCCTGCGGAAAAGTAAAAGGAAAGCTTTATTTACCAACAGAGATAGATTTAAGAAAAATGGAAAGGTCCAATGATTGGTATAGATACCCACCCAACTCTAAAAGCTCTAAAAATGTCTATGTTTAGAGCTATAGCAAAAAACGCTTTTTGCCTAGAACTTTTCAGTGATGGTTAGAGAGTGCGATCGTAGTGTTGAGATAGTTCCACCTCATCGTCCTCACTCTCTTCTTTATCGGCGAAACCGACTCGGGTATGTGCTACACACATACGCTTGAAAAGAAGAATCGGACACAACTGAAAGAGACGTCAGGCGCCTCCTACTAATTTTCAATGCATCTTGAGCAAGCTCAGGACATTACCTTCCTTGCCGGAGTCGCGCAGTTGAGCAGCCAATCAGTGGATCCTGATTGATAGGTTTTTCTGCTTGGTAACCACTACCGGAGGCCTATATGTGAAACTGATGGAGAATTCCATCAACTTTCACCACATCCGTGTAGAAATTCACCGGTGCCTTTATCCAATTACAAACAATGATCCGTGCTATCAGGGATAAAATCGAAGCCTCCAAGAATATTAGAATTTCCAGCAGCGTTACCTACGATGTCGACTGGGACTACTTATGTTTAGCATGACGTTAAGTGTCAGAGTGGAAGTGTCCTATCTACGTACGTGGTCCTGAGATTCCAATGAGAACAGTTCAATGTATAAGCTCCAGCTCTATGACTACCGTAGTCTTCTTTAGCGCATTCTTCCAAAGAAGGACTCCATAAAAGATTTTGCGCTTAACTATGTTCAATTTTTGGTTGTTTTTGTTTCTAACAGGGTAGGAATGTGATGTATTGCGGAATGATTTTCCCTAATCCGTTGTCAAATTCGGTTTGGAGACAATTGGGTTTCGGTGTTGTGCCACCTTCAGTGTCAATTTTTGTTCTGAATAGTCTCAAAGCTTATAGTCGTGTTAATGCTCGCTGTTTCATAATCAGGTGGAGATCCTATTTTTTAGAGTCAATTTTTTAGAGCCAGCCGGTAGTTGTGGTTCTATGGTGTGTATCCTCAGCTGATATCTTCTTGATTATTGTGGCTTGGTACGTCTTTTGGGATCCTATTGCTCAAGGACCCTTGTATCAGATTATGGAAAAGAGAAACGTCATTCGCATAGGCACTCATCCCGCAGCCGCTATTCTCCAACTTTTCAGCAGGTTGTTTATGACCATAATCCAAAGAAGGGGCGCGAGAATATCTCCATGTGGCGTGCCTGTAATTATTCGTACGCTGGATGGTAGGCCTGCCTCACTTCGCCGCGGCATTTCTGTTACAAAGCATGCAGGTCGGTTTAACATGAAGAGTAATTAATCTTTTCAGAGTTTTTAGCAAAAAAGAAGAAATCCATAGGGTAGAAGTGAAATCTTTTTCTTGCCTTTTGTATAAACATTACACAACTTGCATCTACTCTGGCCAACGACGCGACATCTTCAAGGCCTTTTGTCACTGGGCAGATCTGGTGCCACTCACTTAAAAGGAAGGGCTTGAAAGAGTTTATCCAGAAATCCACTCAAGCCCTCGTCGAAATCTTCTCGTATGGCTGCATAACGGACATCGAGGAAACGCTACATAGTGACTCATTTCATGTCTCGTTCCTCAAATAACTCAAGGGAGCGTGCCTCTAAATGTAGAGGAGTCATAGCACCTCTCCGCACTTTCGAAGAAGGGCCTCTTTTGATATAATTGATTTTTATTTAAAAGATTTTGATATAGTCAAGACATATGTACATATGTATGTATGTATGGCAAGTATGTACTTAGATATTTGGAGATAACTGATCTTTATTGCTTTACTTATATATAGATCTATGTGAACATATGCACATAGCTATTTCCGTATACATACAGTTATGAGTTTATGACCACCATGAGCAAAATACGATTCTCCTTCTTTGTTGTTTCGCTTTTGAATTACACTGTTGTGCTGCACAAACTGCACAGCTGGATGTCAATTAATCTTCAATTACATACTCGTACGGGCATACATAAGTATGTATTGCGGTTGTGCTTTTAGTATGATTTCAATTTTATATATCGACTTGTGCGCTTCATGTGGCGCTACTCAAACACACATATTTCCATATGTCTGTAAGTATGTATATATGTACATATGTACATAAGTATGTAACAAAGAAATTGTTTGATTAATTTCGAAGAGAAACCACACAACAATGTAGCGTTATGATAATCAATTTTTCAAGTGGTAGGCAAAAGAAATTCCATTATTTGAAAAGAAATGTGTTTATTGAATTAAAAGAAAGATGTTTTCTTGAAATGAAGGGCATCAGGTGTTAAAAATATATCTTTACTTCTAGTGTACTGCATTAGTGCTGAACTAGTAAATAGTTTTATATAGCAAGGCGAATCAATAATGGCTAAATTTGTGCATATTTTTGTACGTGCATACATATGTAAAAGTGTGTACAAATTTGTATCCGAGACATTTTGATAAGTATCAAGTAAAATTGCATGACTATACTTGGATCTTCAAATCTTGCCAAAGACGCCTAGCGGGACGTCAAATCCCATACCATTGTTTCAATGGACCAGGGTATTCTTTCTTATGTATATGTATGTATATAATACCTTGCAAAATATAAGTCTACTCTAAAATGTCTAGAAATCGACCAACACGGCAGTGTCCTTCTAGAGTTTCACTCAAGTATTTCAGCGGCTGAACTCTGCGGTATAATTTCCAGGCGTATCTTGCGCTTATCTAAATGATTTGACAGCGCAAACCGGCGTCAAACGTCAAAAGTTACGCCTCGTATATTTGGGTGTAACGCGCGCTGGTACTCGTTGGTGTTAGGTAACGCAACGCTTAGCGCTCTAATTTAGAGATAGCAGTTAGATACTCAAAAATCCTTCAATGAAACTGATATTAAATTCACAATCAAATTACTAGCTCTCAACTGTTTCCACTTACTACGGTGCTTAACTACTCCATAAATATACACATACATATATATGTACATATGTATATCTACTTCTATGAAGACTGCAAATGTTCACTAAAAATCTCCCCAATCTGCCGCTAAACGCCTCTGCGCGATTGCCTATGTCAACTCTGCGGCATAAATCATTTTAATGTGAGTAGCGCTTAATCGCTCCAATATATGTGCATACATACAAACACATGTTCGTGTTACATTAATTTATGCCATCCATGCGACCAAGTGCAAGCCAAACGTCATATGTTGACACAGCAGCCGTGACCAAAGTAACACCTTATTTGAACAACAAGCTCATCATACATGTACATATGATACATATAACATATGTACAAATGTATGTATGTTGGCTACTTACGTTTGCGAGTATTTATTGCCATTTTGGCTCAACTTACCAACCAAAGTATGGTGAGGGTTTGTTTTTGCTGCAAGAGCCAATGCGGCGTCATTCAAGGCTTGTTATTGGCGCCATTGACGCCTGTTAAATTTGCTGTTTAATTAAATGTTGAATTAAGTGTTTTTGCTGCAATTAGATAATAAAATACATGGAGGTGAATGAAGTGATTAGGAATGTGTTTATAATCTTTTGCAGCTATTGTGCAACAATCATTTGCATGTGTCCAAAAATGAGAGTGAGAAAAGCTATAGAGCCAAGAGTCATTTTTTGAAGTATAACACTATTTGTTCAAATTATTAAATTTTACTTCCATTAAGCTCTTTTAGTACACAGAAATTTTGAGTACATATCATCTCAAAATAGACCAAGTTTCAGTGAACCTATTCGCGGACACCTCGAAGATTTGTGGGAAGGGTGATAATGGAGGTCTCCACAAAAACACAAACCAAAATAGTGCTAGGGTTTTAGGATCACAGCAATGCAATGATTCTCTTTTATATAGCAAATATGTGCATAGTACCAGATACAATATAGTAAGTTATAATATATTCCTGTGTAGGTTGTGGTTTGGGGAGAGATAAAAAGTTCTCTTCCGTAGGTTAAGTTAACCTATTAGCTCAAATCTAAGAAAACTTGCTTCATAATTTTTAATATTTTTGGGGCAAAACCACGCGGTTTTCAAGACTTTTAGTGCTGCCACTGCACACTCTAATTTGATGTAACCTTTCCCTCTTCCTAGGCATCCAATTTTCTACAATGGGCACTGGAAATATCTCCAATATAAAAAGCGTGGGGACATCACTTTCTATATGGCAACAAGAAAGTTCCTTATTTGCCTTGAAGCCTTCAGTAAAAGAATTTTCAGACAGAGTTTGTTTGTAGAACGATTGCGGTCAGTTCTTCTAGAAATTCGTCGTTAGATCCAAATTCGCTAAACATAGGTACGCGTGCAGAGCTTTGTTGAGCTTTGCAAACATTTTAAGTATTTGTAAAGCTTTAAAATATTTTTAAACTTTTTAAAACTTTCTATATTCGCATGAACGCACACAGAATAAAACTCTATCTGATCGACACTGTTTTTAATAGACGGGTATAAGGTAAAAGATTTCTCTGGGAAACATTTATGGCCGCCATCGTTTCTGTGTGGTTAGAGGTGAGTACTAGCGAACAGTAGAACCTTATTTCGATCGCAGGTAGTGTTTGTGCTATGAAAAAGCTTTTTAAAAAATCAACTGACTTTCAAAGGCGACGTAAAATTTTAGGTCCTTTTTTGTATAAGAGTATTTTTCTTTTAACTTTTCGTATGTCTGCGTTTTACATCAGCGTCGATCAGAGAGAGTTTTTACTTTGCGGTTTTGTATGGAAGCGCACAGAATAAAAGCTCTTTTGGTTGTCACTGATATAAAATCTATAGAAAGCTTTAAAAATACATCGCTTTCCTGAAAGAATGTATGTAGGCAGCAAACCGGATACGGGCACCGCCTTGCCCGTGTGTAGAGCTTTTTTTAAGCTTCAAATGACGATATCGCCGGTATAAGAAAAAATAATTTGAATAGATAAAAAAGCATTTTCAAGAGAATGAGTCATAATTTCAAAGGTTTCATCGATTTTTTCTAAAAAAAACATCGCTAAAAGATCGAAGCACATCAAATTGACGATTTATTGCATTTAATTGTACCAAATAATGGACTCAACTGGATTAATTGCGTTTAAAAACCCAGTAGAATTGAATAATTTATTACTTAAGCGCAATTAAACTAAACATCTCTAATTATGTTAGATTCAGTTATCTCAAAATAGTTTATAAAAATGGACAAACGTACGTTTCACTAAAGGTATTTCATAAACAGACCATATACAAACGTTTCGGAATGGAGTCGTTGTTAACGCAACAAATTTTATTTGTAATCATTATATTTTTAGGAAAAGCGGTAATTTTACAGAAAATATCTACATACAAATGTGCATATATACAATTTTTTGATAACTATTCATTAATTCTTCTTCTCTTTTCAAGTACTTGAGCGTTACGCCCACAGGTATCGAATGTTATTTCAACAAGGATTACTGTGCTCCGACTTACTGCTTTCTATCGAAGGGACGTGGAAAATCTAAATACCTCAGCGCTGGCTGTAACTTTATTCAGCCATTATCGTCCGCATTGGTAAACACAACAGTTAAATTTAGCATTTGGATTTTAAAATAAGTCTTGAATACTCGTACTTATATATGTACGAACTTGTATGTATGTATGTAGATCAGTGTTGAAATTCTACGTAGAAGCAAGGGAGGCGTCTACACGGATATGGATTTGAAAGTGGAAACAAATTTATGCAACTTGGAGGACGTACGGGGCGGAAATGGAATTATCAATAATCTTATGGGTTTGAGTATGAAAAGTTTAAGCAGCTTTAAGTGTCCATTACAGGTAGAGATGTTGCCAACGATGTTTACTCGTACGTGCATTTCATAATGAAAGTTTTTTACATTCAAATAGGGTAACGTTACCATAACCAGAATGCCGCTGATGATTTTCCTTGTGCAAGGATTACTACCCGAGGCGGATTATAAATTATTTGCCAAAGTTTTCACAGATGTTGAATCAATATTACAACTGAATCTCTCCATTAGGGTGAATTCAGCCAAGCGTTGAAGCCAAAATATGGGTGGTCTTACAGTCGAATAATTGCTAAATCGATTATAGACATCCATGATTCACACCTCCTGAAGGTGTTTTTATCATGAACTTTGTTCCGGATACCCGGATATACACAAATAAACCTATAAAATTTCTCAGCGCTCTGTTAATAATTTTATTTCAAATTGTGGACTCACCTTATCCGTTTAGCAAGTATAATAAATATTCACTGATAATCTTTACAACCGAGCTGCATGATGAAATTATCTCCAACCTGCGTATCATAAAAGATTGTGAGAAAACTAGCAATTAATCCTAATAAATCTGTTATTGCATCATTTATTCGGAGGAAAACGATATCTATGACTGTACTCATCTGGAGGAATTGGGTTCTTGAGAAGATAGCTGCCGGCTCAACGTAAAAATATTCCAAATTTTAACCTACCTTCCTTAAATGGGCATATTCTTTCTCTTTCCAATTGCGCTAAGTATTTGGGAGTCATTCTTACCCCGAAATCAAAGTTGAAAATTAACACAGAACACCTGGTCAAAAAGGCCTATGGTACCATGTATTCCTGCAAGAAAATTCTAGGTAGGAAATGCGGTTCCGCCATGATCTTATGCTATGGTTGGATAGGGCGGTGATTCGCGGGCGATCAGATTTGAAATCTTTATTAAGGAAAGTGTACTCTTTTTCAACGATCCAAGCATTCGCTAAAAATCTGGCTGCTTCTCTTCAAAGAAAACTTTAGCATAATGTTTCCATAAAGGAAGTAGTGGAAAGTGCTAGCTTCTAGTATCACCTCTAGTATAATAAAACAGTGCGGCTTTAGTTGATAGGCATGTCGCTGCACTGATCTGCGTGCCGGGGTACAGCAGCATTCATGGCAACGATATGGCCGACGAGCTAGCCAGAAACGGGTCGGCTATGGATATCTCAGTGGCAGAAGAGGATCTTTTACTTTTGAGATATATCAAGGGTCACATCTCTCAGTACTGGCTAAATATGTAAACTGTAACTCATCAGATACAGAAGAAAACGTGGAGCATCTTCTGTGCGACTGTCCAACACTGGGTAAGACTAGAATGAGGTTTCTAGGCAAACCCGTTTTTGCGGTTTAACAGAAATAATTGGTGTTAACCCACTGCAACTGCTTTGGTTCGTGAATTCCACAGACTGTAAGCGACTA
>JAPVRG010277368.1:0-11498 GCA_029783565.1 Rhagoletis cerasi
AAAGATTAATGATTTTTGACGGTGTTTAATTTACTGTCATTAGGGCGGTACGTTAGGGTGGTAGCAACTGAGATCTGGTGGGTAAGTACCACAATGGAGCACATGAGGCCAATGAACTTCCGTAGGAAAACCCCCCTCCTCGAGACAAAAAAATTGGTGTACCACACTTTAAAATCCGATTATAAATGCCGAAAATATGCAGAAAAATGTAATTGGTCGACTACTAGGGTTGTCCAAAAAAAATTTTTTTTTAATGCTTTTCAAAAACACCATATGAGGTGGTGTACGGCGAACTTTTTTTTCGATACGGTCTTATGTACATACATACTTGCTGGTAATTTTACCTCTTTTTACCTGATAAAAAGCTTTTGTATGTCAAAGAAGAGGATATTTTTGATAAAAAATAAATGCCCGAGTACATATGCAATATATATTAGCAAATTTGTATATTTTCTCATTTATTTTATTTACACAAATAAAATATAAAACAGTTTTTAAAAATCTATCAATAACATAACCTATTTTCGAAATTTAATTTTGTGATTTGTTATATATACAGAAGCATGCGATGGTGTCAAACGTACCAGTGATTCAGCTGTACAATGCGGCTATCAGCGGCGCACACGGGAATTGGCTGATTGGGCAAGAAGTAAAAAACGTCGCATGATACGTCGCGAGGATCTTTTAGCCTACTTGGCTGGCAAGCCGCTAACAACAACTACTCGTCGGTGAGTCGCCGCTTAAGTGGCGAAATTAAAAAATACAAATCAGAAAACTCAGAACACTACCACACAATAATAAATTTCGAAGTAAAAATGAAAGCTACATATACGTCTACATCTTGGTTTTTGTTTGCTTCTTTTCTACAGTTCACCAAAGCCAGAACATTCGCACACCCATTCAAATACTGGCGCTGTGTTTAACACAAACACCTCGTCCCATTCACCGCCTCATATGTACTCCTCCACACACCACCATCATGCTCAGCATCAACATCAGCATCATCCAGCAACTGGCGGTGCTACTAATGAGCCAACCAATGATTTGCACACATTCAAAGAAGCGCTTGTCTTGCGGCCACGGTAAGCAATATTAATTTACTAAGAATTTTAAATGTTTTTTTTTAATCAAGTGTATTTTTCTTATTTCAGTGGACCCGAACTATTTGCATTTGTCGCCAACGAAATTGCCCGTCATTGTAAACGTCCAGCAAGCCCCATCGACGATAAAATGGATATCTGCCACTATAGCAGTAAACGTCAGCGTTTTATGTAGAAAATTTGTGAATTTAGCTTACAAAGATAGTGTTACTGCAATTTACGCATAGTTAACCTTTGAAATGGTAGTCACAGGTAACCGGAAAGGATACACAAGCAAAAAAAAAAAAAATATATGTAAATTAGACCATCTCAAGGAAATACAAAAACTATTCAATACACAATATAATAACCACAATCGGCGATAAATGACGGTAAGATTGAAAACGAATAAAATTATACTTAAATTCAAAATTTATTGAATGCGCGAAATGCTTGTTTAATATATAAACGCTTAACGTTATTTCTACACAATATACATATATTTAAAGAATGTAAGAAAGAGATGATAAAAGTGCTGAAGCAAGTACTTCCAATTTACTCTTTACTCAGTGAATCTAGATACTTTCGTAGATTTCGGTAGAATGACATACATACGATTGCGCCTTGGAACTTCTTCAGTAAAATATATTTAATTGAATTTATTTTTTTTTTAATACGAGTAGTAAAATCAAAGTTTCTTAACTAAAGTGATATGAGCGTCACCAATTGGATTACAATTTATAAGAAAAATATTTTTGATTATTAAAAATTATTTATACATACATATTTATCGCAATGGATTGTAATGAATTTAAGCATAGTCACTGAAACAAGCTGTTACAACTAGCATATGCAAATTCAGTAAACTTACGTGCATGCGTATGTATGTAAGTTTACATATAAATACATATGTATATGCACTGAAGAAGAAAACGTGATTGGAACTATGCACACAAGTATTTAGAATTAATTTTGTGGTTTGTTGAAAATTTACTACGATTAAGTTAAGTAATCTACTTATTCTTAGTATTACGATCTAAGTGTTGGGAATTAATATCAAACATCTCTCAATTCACATCCTATTTGAATGCGTTCTAAGCGTAAAAAAACTGTACCATTTAAATGATACATATATATTCGTGAATATAAGTATTGAATAAAATTTTGTGAAGAGGAAATCAATCTAATGGAAACTAATAATTTTTAAATGCTTTTATTTACTACATTACAAAGTTTTTTCAATATATCGATACGGTAAGTTACACTCGGCACTCGTAGCCAAGTGGTTAGAGGTACGTACTACCTTTCGGGTAGGTCCAGGGTTCAATTCCTAGTCATAGCAACAACAACAAAAAAGTTTTTTTAGGTGAAATTTCTTTAGCGGCGGTAGTGAATCAAAAAATTAACAGGGTGAATAGCGGAAGAAGTGGGAGTAGAACCTGAAGACCTATAACTTTGCCTCTGGTGTGAGCAAGCTTTGGTCAACCGTGAGGTAACTGTCCAACCCGACGAAGCCCAACGACAGATTGGAAATCTCATTCAGTCGTCGTGCTTTGTCGGACCCGGAGCGATGCGCGAGCTGTTTTAGCCGGCAGTTCACCCTGCATCCTCCGGTGGATGGAGCCAAGCGTCGAGTGACCAGAAGGCTGCACAAACTACCAAAACAAAGTTCGGTACTTATTTTCATTATTGAACCGACGGAATATGCATGCTGATGCTAAAGAAATTGGGTCCAGCGGGAGTAGACTACCTCACCAAGGCTAACAAAGGGAAGTCTTATCGGCCAATAACACTCTTCTCCTCCATCGCGAAGACATTAGAGGCCTTGCTACTCCCGTATTTCATGTACCACCTTACCCCCACGGAAGTATCAGTATGGCAAAGTACCGCTATAGCACTTAACGCTATAAACATTCAGATAGCTCGTGTTCTAAACTGTAACCGCCCGTTTGAGAGAACAATCCCAGTAGTACTGGATTTGTCTGAGGCGTTCGACACCGTGTGTCACTCCAAGCTACTAGAAGACATAGAGGCCACAGGGGCTTAAACTGTGGTCGGCGAATTATCTGAACGGTCGACACTCGTCAGTTATTTTTCGTGATAAAATGTCAAAGTCGAGGAATTTTAAACTAGGACTTCCACAGGGTGGTACCCTCTCCCCTTTCTATATTTCGAAACTCCCATAACCACCAGAGGGAGTCTGCATGATCTCGTACGCTGACGATTGCTCGAAAATGGCGTACGGCAACGGAATGGATGATCTGTGTGCAAAGGTAAACGGTTACCTCTCCGAACTTTCTCGCTTCACTGCAAGGAGCCTAACCCTCTCCCCTACGAAATCCTCGGCAACACTTTTCGCCGCCTAGGCGAAAGAGGTCAGACTAAAGACTGGTATTCTCATTGATGTCGAACAAATTCCGACGGAGAACAACCCAAAAATACTCGGTGTCACCTACGATAACCTGCTCTCTTTCTCGGCGCACACAAACGCAATTGTCAATAAAGTACAGAGCCGCAACAAAGTCCTCAATTCGTTAGCCGCCAACACTGGGTGCAAAGACAAAGAAAGGCTGTTGGCAACATACAAGGCAATTGGCCTGCCGGTTCTAAACTATGCAGCGACCGCATGATCGCCGGGGACCAGCAGCACACAGTGGACGAAGTTACAGACTTGTCAGAACGCGCCTCTCCGCACAGCCACTGGATGCCTTCTGATGTCGCCAGAACACCATCTACACAGCGAGGTCCGAATGCTCCCCGTAAGGGAGCATAACATCATGCTGTGCAAGAAAAGTGGGCATCCAAACAGACACTTGCGGCAGAGCCCTCGCCAAGGCACGTCATCTATATGATCTAACGGATGAGGTACAGAAATTAATAAACAACGACTTGACCCGACGGCGTACAGACATGCTATAAACGGCATTCACAGGGAGTGTGTCTCAAACCACACCAACTCTCGACCTGTAAATGCCATCCTAGGAGTAATTTCACCCGGCGTTGATGAGACAGAACTGCGTCTGCCTCGGAAGACCCGTACCATGCTTGCCCAACCCCGCTCTGGATACTGCAGCAGGTTAAACTCATACCTGAGCAAGATTGATCCAAATGTGACCAATATCTATCCGGAATGCGGCGGACAACTCAATTCACCTCTTCGCATGCCCGCAAACCGCCACTGAACTAATGCACCTCTCCCTCTGGTCTAACCCAGTCGGAGTAGCACGCTTCTTCGGCCTCGCGTTGGTTGAGCAGGCAGAGCTAAGTAAGTCGCCATAACAACAGCATGGTTGGGGACGGAAATGCCTCCTAAATATATGCTTTAATATTAATACTGAATTAAAGAAACATGTTTAGCAGCGGTCTAGGGATAAGATTTAGATTAATATGAAATGTAGATGAAGCAAAAGATAAAGGCTAAGACGAAAATAGAGATAAAAATAAAGATTAAGGTATATTTAAATTCTTAATATAAGGACGAAGTTGAAGGTGAATATGTAGATGAAAAAAATAAAGATAAAAATAAGGATAAAGATAAAAATAAACATAAAGATAAAGATAAAGGAAAGGATAGAGATAGATAAAGATAAAGAGACCTAACTCCTCAACTTAGCTAAATTCACCTCAACTCAACTCACCTTACCTTAACTCCCCAACTTAGCTTAACTCACCTCAACCCAGCTCAGCGAAACAAATTACAAATAATATTTTTCTGAATTGATCAGCGAATCAAATCAGAAATGAAATCATCAAGATGCACACCATAATTTACAGGTTAAGCTGGGCCAAACACGCAGAAAAAATGTGTGAGCGCAAAATATAGATATATATTTTTAAGGGTACACTTGCATGCTTTGTAGTAATTATAAACCCGCTGCAGTAATAATGCGTCCAATTTTCGGAAAAGGACCAGTACTTTACCGGTTGTTTGCATCGAAAATGTTAACTTTCGACCAGTCCCCAATGAAAACGAAAACGCTATTAGTTCTAGTATATGACTTTCATTTCTGATGAGCGTACATATACCGAGATATGCTGGTTTGACATTCTAGGATGGTGTCGCTGAGGTGGATGTCTGATTCACCATCATTATATCGCACGAGCTCTTGACGCAGCACATTATATTCAGCGCAACTCGACAGTGTGCATTTCTGTATACATTTGTCTCTTAGATTGCAGCTATCAATATTTCATGCCGATCGGATTATCTCGTCAATCTAACTGTGGAGTTGTAAAGTTGTAGTACATATTTTTGTATGCCTTGACGGGTTGGTTGCCACTCGGGGCATGAGGGGTAAGTGTCGCTGTTTTGGTTGCTGGCTGGGAGTGGTGGTTTCACGTTTGCCGCTGCATGGAGAGGAGATACGAGTAGCCCTTTGTCCACTCTCGGGTAGTGTGCAGTCCAGAACATTCCCTAGAGGGCTACCAGCTCTTGACTACTGTCACACAAAAGGAACATAAAAGCAGTATAATGGTCGGCACGTAGCCAGAGTGTGGTTTTCTGGTTTTATGTTGCGGTGCGCTCTGTGTAGCCGTAGAAACCCTCTGGGCGCTAGGAGGCACCTTTTATCTCAAGCAACAAGGGACCACAAACCGTTTAGCTTCCTCCCAGTATGACCTAAAGTGATAATAGAAGTTTAGCTGGCTCCATCTGTTGCATCTAATAAACAGGGATAGATCAACGAAACAATATCCCTTGGTCGAGTAAAACCCGAGTCATTACGGCGCATAGAACCGGTGGTAGTCTGAATTATCAGTCAGTCACACGATAGCCTTGTCTAAAACACCGTTTGATATCAAACCGCTCAGTGAAATTCTTTTTAATTCTGACGAAGCAGGGGTATTGCTCACCTTATTTTATTCAGCTGTATAAGTTTCGCAGTGAAATCTAAATTAGACATTGATCGTGCTTAAACAATCGGCAAATAGATCATGTGTGTCGATCCCATTATCGTGCGACTTTTCCAATGTTTAGCGTATGGCGAGTAGGTATCTGGTCAAAAGCCACACTGATAAGGCCCAATTAGTTCGTTGGCGGTGGGCTTCAGTCTTTCACACCATACGTATCAAATGCTTAGAGCGCTATTGAATGGGCAGAGCACACTTAAGTTTCAGTCGTCGGCTATGCCTTCGTTTGACCATATTCTACATAAGAGCTCAGCTGGCAGGCCGTCAGCTCCAGCAGCATTGTTATTTTTCAGCCGCGTAGTTACTATTCGTCCCTTTTCATAGTCAGGCGGTGGGATATCGTTTCCGTCGTTATAAACTGGAGGCTCGGGTTCGTTTTCTCCACTACTTTCAATACGGTGGAAAAGTGTTCACCGCTCTCTAGGTTGCCATGGTTGTTCTTGGGGATGCCTAACTTTCTGGAAACAATTTCGGGCACTTTTCCTGTCGGCCAGCATTTCATGGTCCTCTGAGTGTACGTACGCTTAAACCACTGGAAGCTTGCCTTCCGCCTCTCCCAATATGATCGATTTGGTTTCTCCTTTTTCGATCTGGAGGCCGCCGCGTAACTTGATGGACCTGTTTATGCTGGAACCTAGTACTGCATAATATCATGTTCCGGGTCCTTGCGTAGTCGATCAGCCTCAGTCCGTTACCGGACGTTTCGTCGTGGAGGCTGAATTTTCCGTCGGTGGGACCAAAGATCTATCCACCCTGGAATCGAAATCGCCAATCACCATTGTGATATCGTGACGGGGACAGCGCTCGCATGTGCGCTCATAGAAGAAATACTTGGACGCCTCGTCCTTCTCTTCCGTGGGTCGAGGATGTTGAATAATCTCGCTTTGATGCTGATGATGGCTAGACACTCGTACATTGGGGTGAAGGACAGTACTTGGCGACGGAGTTTCTTTCCCGCCACAACTCCAACAACGAATTTGCGCTTCTTTAAATAGCAGCTGTAGTAGATGTCGCAAGGCCCAACGTTTTCCACGCCTTGCCCCGTCCATCGCATTTCTTGGATGGCGGTGATGTCAGCCTTGTTTTTTCGAGGACATCCACTATCCGGACAGAGGCACCTTCCCCATTAAGGGTCTGGACATTCCTGGTGCATGCCCTCATGCTCTCCTCTTGGTCAGATATGCCCTATGTACCCCTCCCTTCTTCGTGAAACGGCCTCGCACTCCAGGTGAACGTGCAATGGTGTCTCTTTTGCGGAATCCACAAATATGCAAGTGGCCTCTAAGCCTACACTGATCCCGCAAAAACCAGTAATGATTCTTAGCCCCTCCTTGTCTTTAGATTGTACCCCCTAGTTAGCTCTTTGCCTGACGAAGTCCCATCGTGTTTCGCCAATGCAGTTCCCTAACTTTGATATTTTCCTTTCTGAGCGCTTCCTTTATCGTGTTGGGACCTCCCGTAAGAAAGGGCTCAGGTCTTATCGGGGTCGAGACAGCAGCCATTCTGGCTAACTGATCGGCTTCTTCATTACCTTCGACTCCCATGTGCCCTGGTACCCATGCAGGTTGGATAGTATTGTTCTCTGCAAGGGCATTAAGCTTCTCAATGCACTCCAGCACCATTGGCGTCCTCCAGCATCCTCGAAGGACGAGAGAGTCGTAAGTGTCGCCTAACAATCACTTAGTATAAGGATCCTTTTACGTCCATAATTTCTTCGAAGGTTAATCTCAGCACATAGACTGATGGCATAAACTTCCGCCTGGAAAATTCTTGGCAATGACCATACGCGCCTGCTCCAATATCCTCAGGAGCCTTAGAGCCGTCTGTGTACCGCTATAGTGTACTCGCCTGGACGTGTCCCTCCAAAATAGAGCTACTCCAGGTCGCCTTGCTGTCTATGTTAACCTTAAGGCTTCTTTCGAAGACCACTACTCTGGGCATATCATCTCTGGGGAACAGTACTAGTGGGAGCTTAGAGCCAAGCCTGTCCTTGTTCTTAGGTGATACGACCTCATCTTTACTAACGCCCTCTCTCTCTCTCGAAGTTTAGGAGAGTTCGTTTTGCCGCCTGTGCAACTGTAAGCGGCTATAGCTCAAGAATTACTTCCACAACTGCCGTCGGACATGTGCGCTTAGCCCCGAACGAACGGCGAACGGCGAATTTTCACCCAGTAGAGCGACGACGTCAGCAACTTTCGCCCAAAAATTTCGCTCAGTAAAACACAACTACGGCATCAACGACAACGACAACAGCTTGTACACATGTTAGCTGATAGGGTGACCAGATGCAAAAAAATAAAACTTTTAGAACACAAAAGGAATATAATATCAAATAAATGGTTCAACAAGAATAGGAAATGTTACAAAAGAATTTTCACTAGAATAGAATTTTTACAAACAACAAGATTATTAATTTTTAACAAAAACTAATAGAGTATTTTTCAATTTCGATTTAAAAACCTGAAAATATTTAGCATATGGCCACAGTGGATCGTATTTTGCCGCTGCCGCCAGCGAAGACAATAGAAATAATTCTATCGTCGTGAACAGTCGTCGTGCGAACTTCGTCGTTTGCTTTGGTGTTGCGCGTGCTCATATACGTTATTGTGTTTTAATTTTAACAGCGAACATTCGCGGTGGAAAAATTCGCCGTTCGCCGGCATTGGGTTTCAACGGTAATGCAAACAAATCTTGGCGTGGGACTGCCTTACCGTTGCCAGAGTAGTCTTGGTTACCCCTGCCACGGTCCCATAGGTTACCATTGGCCGCAACATTCATGGTGTACATCCATCTTAGGATCCTTGGGGTACATCCCCAGGATTTCCCGGCTAGAAGCTTGCACACCATCAGCGCTCTCGTATCCTTGGAAGTGGCCGCCTCAACATGAATCTTCCACAGGAGTTTGGAGTCTAGGATAAGTCTCAGAAGTTCACCTTTGTGACGACATTGACCGCGACCCCATCCAAGGCTAAGTTCCTCATCCCATTGATAATTATTTTCCTGGTAAAAGGGATAATGGCTGTCTTAGAAGGATTAATATTTGCTACTAAATAAGTACAGTATTACTTATCATCGCCTAATTGATAACAATTATTTTTTGTTTTTTTTTATATTTAAATCTACTACAAGCTTAAACACATGTATATATTTTTATTTACTTTCAACAATTGTTTTTAAGGCCACAATGATTTCGGTAAGTACATTAGTTTATTTTCAGTTGTATTAATTTTTTTTTAAATATTGATTTTTAAGATTGTTCATTGGATATTAAAATGCAAGAGGAAGGTACTCTAAGTTTCACTGACTCCATATTAATACGAATAAATTTACTTTAACAAATAACTACTTTAGTCCTTCAATATCATCGGTAGCACACAGTGTGGTTTGGTCTTACTCGGATTATCTGAATATAAGGTAACAGTTTTCTCGTTTAAGTCAAAAACGCCCACAGCAATTGTTTTGACCAGTTCATCCAATGAATTATTTTCGTTGAAGACACAATAGTCGCCACCGCTGCAATCGCCCAACATTTGAACGACATCATCCTTGCATGAGGGTGGCGAATAGTTGCTAAATGTATTCATTCGTGATTTGCTTGAATCCAATAGCCACTGATTGGCTTCCTTGGTGCTTAAGCGCTCATATCTGAGGTGTAGTAAAATGCGAATAAAAAAATTGTTATTTAACACACAAAGTAGGAGTGAATACCTGTTAGCGTGACAATTATGACCACCCGAGCATATCTCCTTAATGTCCAGTCGTGATTCTTTGCCATCTTCCAGAACTGGTGCCATTTCGATATTATAAAATTTACGAGTTTCGTCGCTAGAAGGGAAATTCAATAGAGACGACTTTTGTTATGAAATTCAATTACCAAAAAAAACATATGTATGTATATTTTTCTTACTTGATGAAAGACAGATTAATGGAACAACCATCGCCGGCACCGACTCCCTCATCTTTAAGTACTTTGAGTGCTTGATCGAAGTTTTCGGCGCTCAAGAGCGCACGTGTGATGAAGTGGCGAGCTGTGTGTGAGAAAATTTTATTTTGTACATAATTGAGTGCTATATTTTATTCAAAATAATTTTTCTTACGTGTTTTGCCACTTCTCAAATGCAACGCCGATAGCGTGTTAATGGTGAATACCAATCCATGATGATTGTAGTTCATCGTATAGCCAGGCAAATGGCCAGCATAGCAAAGTGACATGAAACGTTCCTCCTTTACCTCGTGTTTACCCTGGGGCGTATCATTGATGATGTGTGCTACTACGAAGTAGTAGTGATTTAGTGTTGCCGTCAGTGCATCTTCAGTGTGTGCGATAATACGCTGAAAAGCCATTTCGTATTGTGAAATATAGGAACTATTCCAAATTTATATAAAACATATGTGTGTATGCATGTACGTACGGAGTTTTCATTGTTTACTATTATACTTGAACAGCCAACTGGCGCAACCGCTTCAGGCCCATTTGCGCAAATTGCAGTGATCTCATCCATGTGTAGCAGGAAAAGCTGTGGAGTAAGATGGAATTCAATGTAAAGATTCGCTTCCAAATAGTATTTAAAAATATTTAATACATAAATAGTCAAAGAAAAATTCAAAAATATTGGAGAAAGTAAAACCAACTGGTGGAAAATATGGTGCTTGTTTAAGTAGACAAAAGTTGCTTAAAAAACTAAGGACTAGATACCCTCACCATTGGTTTCCTCATTAACAACAATTTTTGAAAAAATTATGGGATATTTGAAAAAAAAAAATTTCGCATTGCTGAAAATTTTGATTTTCACTTGCAAAACAAAGTAGCCGTTAACCCTTTTTGGGTCAAAATTATCCAATTTTCAAGAGAACAAGCTTTTGTTACACAATTAAGTAACTTTAATCAAGCTTTGACGTAATCTATCCGTTTATAGGGATGTCGAAAAAAATCGATGCATCGCAAATATCGATGTTTCGCTTCGATGTATCGAAATTTTTCCACTCAATGTATAAATAGTCAGTGCATCGATACATCGATGCATCGATGTTTTCTTTGAACTGACATCTCTAATACATCGAACCGCCAAACATTGCTTTGTCTGAAATTCAAAGAAAGCAAAATGGCTCCGAAATTTTTTTATAAAAACTATGTAAAACAAAGTTTCAAATTTTATACAAAATTTAGAAAAATCCAACAAATTTTTAGTACAACAAAGAGCAAGTCAGCAAAAAAACTATAAAAAATCAAAGCAATTGAAATTTATAAGCTATAAAACTGCATACTCAAAAATGTTCTTAAGACTCATATTAAAAAGTTCAAAATATTGAAGAAAATTTGTTGAAGTTTTAAATTTTATTTTACATGATTTTGGTTAAAACATGAACAATATTTTTATAAAAAATAATAAAAAATGTAACTTGGAAAACGTGAATATTTAAAAAAATTCAACACGTGAACATTTGTATGAGTCACCATAATATATGTATAAGTACATCAAAACAAAAGTTTGTATAATATATATTTGCTTG
>JAPVRG010277445.1:0-10601 GCA_029783565.1 Rhagoletis cerasi
CCGAGAAATTAATGTGCGGATGAGATAACGAAAATGCGTTTATCGAGGCGATAAAGTGACCATTAATTTAAAGGCTAGATTAGAAAACGGCCCTAAATCTATTAAATACATTCTAGCGTGTCTCAGTCCTTTACCCACAAAAGCGGCTATAACTTTTTTTGCTTTCTATTCGAAATAGTTAAAGCTGCACCTTTCTGAAATCCTTATTAAATGAGCAATTTTTTTGTGTAATTTGCAGTTATAGCTCAGTACATTTTTTTTCACGACAGATAGTCAAAGTTGGGGACGAAAATATCAAAAAGTTAGAAATCTCAAAATAGTCCTAATTTTATAAAGGTTCCTTAATACATTTTAACTACTTTGCATTTGAGTATTGAGAAGCAACTATTTGGAAGTATTTTAGATAAAAAATTTCTAAGTAATTAAATTTGACAAATTTCAATATTTCCAAAACCGTGACACTTTTACCTGACAATTTTTTGCTTATCAGGGAGCTCACCCCCTTACCTACCTTCTCCCAAAGTTTGGCAGGTTACTTCTGGGACACCCTGTATATGTCATGGAATATCGCAATCAATATTTAACAATCTTCCCGATGAGCTACAGACTTGAAATTTCAAACTTAACACAGAACCCCATGACAATACAATATGAAAGATGAATTAATCCTCTAGGTGGAGCAGGAGTCGAGATATTTGTAAAACCCGCATTTATAGTCTGATTTGGTTCATATTTGGAATGTATATTACTCACATGAAAAGAAATAACTCCACAATGACAGATATCCCATTGGAAATTATATCAAAAAGCTGCAACTAACTTTAAAGTCGACTTTATTTTAACTAATACTACGGGCCAATCACTTTAGTCCTATTTTAAGCTAGTTCAAAAAGTTAAATTAAATCAAGTTAGGGAACTTCATATTCTCCTTTAATGGAATCGCTATATCTATAAATTATTTTCTACCATTTAGTTCTTGTTGTAATAAAAGCGTGTTTTTAGCTTTTTAACTATAATTTTAATTTTTTTATTTCCGTATAGCAGCACGAACAACCTAGCGCGTGGTATAAGCAGTCGTACGAGATTGAATCGCGTTGTGCTGCATCTTGCTCGTTCAATAGGCCTTGAAACATTATAGTTATCCGCTCAAGTCCCCAAGTTAATTTAATTCAACAAATTTTTTTTATTAGCAAGTAAGTTTCAAGTAATCGCCAATCGGGCGCTCACTTTTAGCCGCGATGGTCCAATATCAGTGTAGCAAAAACACTAAACCTTTGTGCGTGTTAGTATTGTGTGCACAAAATAAAAGTATGTAGATAACTGTATGATGGCAAAATCAACAGAAATTTTAAGAAAATAAAAAGCGGTTTATGTTTTTGCCGTATGCTGACATTAAATGTTCTTATGTCCTTGAACCGTTACCAAACAAATTGCCGACCATACTCAGCATTGCCATTTTCGTTGACAACGCCATAATAAAAGACATAAACACACAGTAACGTACAAATTTTTACGATCAAACCAAAAGGAAGGCAATGAAAAAGAAAGGAAAGCAGGCGCGCAGATAAGCATTCTGAGCGAAAACTGACTGGCGCAATTGTTATGCTGTTGTTATCCTTTCCTTCTTTCTTTAGCGTTGCCGTTATTGCGTTTTCCCCATTTTATATGATTTCCACTACTTTAGTGTTTCTGTTGCTGTTGTTGTTTTTTAGTTATATGCACTTTACAAGTTCAGTTGAGCCGTATCTGGACAGGACAATGAAATTGTTTTACACTCAATTGAGTTGCAAACATTAAAAAAGCCAGGACAGAGCAGACAAAAACTGGAAGGAGCAGAAGAGAACAGGTCAATGTAAGTGCGGGTGGAGCATGTGGGTATGGTTGGCGCATACTGTAGCCATGTCAGTTAAAAGAGATGAAGAAAAAACCAATCTTAATAAGCAAAACAATAAAGGAACCAGTTGGTGTGTGCGTGCGCGTATGCGGGCCTGTTTACAAGCCCAGCAGGACGCCGCTGCAAATGACTGTCTCGGGGAAATGTGCGCTCACACGCATTCACACAGACGCACTGACTTGATGAACCAGACGCAACTGACCTGGCTGACGGCTACTCAAAAACCCCTTGATTGCTTACGCAACTGGCTGGTTCATTATGTCTGACAGTGAAAACAAAGCAGAAACAAACTGAACAGTAAGTAAAATACAAAATATAAGTTCAGCCGGAAAATGCAAAAATAAGAAATAAAGATATAAATAGTACACATACATATCTGCAAAGCGCAAAAAGCTAAAGTCGTAGGTCTAATAAAATACATAAATACAACAATAGAATGCATGAAACAATAGACTAGGAAAAAAGGTTTCCTTCATTTCATTTCGAAATGCGTCTTGCCAAATACACACATAAATGCAAAAGCATCAAAAGGATACGAAAGGTTATGTACACCAGTTGGCACATACTTACATAACATTTATTTTTATTTCAAGTGTGGGAGCGGAAGCCGAAATGTAGCGCTGGCTGGCATTAGTTTTAATAAGCGTGCATGCATATATATGTAAATATATTCGCATTTGTAAAAGTAAGCAGACACTTTATTTTAAAGCTAATGGCTGGCTACGAGCAATGCCAATGGCAGCGCAAAAATCTGCATTGCAACAATTACACGGTGAACATTTGTGGGATATTGCAAAATGCAGAGGAAGAGCAAAATTTAAGCAATTACACAGAAAGAAAAACAAAAACTATATTCCAATAATTTTTTTTTAACGCGGAAGCCTTCTATCAAAAACTATATCTTATAACTTTAAACGAATTATTCTTGTATATTTGTATATTTGTACAGTTGTATATTTGTATATTTGTATATCACTACTATCTCAGGAAGGACTTATCCGATTTGGATGAAATTTGGTATATGGGTAGTATGCTTCACTTTAAGATTTTTTACTTTGGTGTTGCCACTTGGGGTGGTTCACAGGGTTGCCACCTATATCATTTTTTTTTTAAATATTAAGCAATATATAGCAATATGGGTATCGAATGGAAGGTATTTGAGGCCGTATACCAACCAGAATATTTTTTAGTAGGATTGCCACCTAGGGTTGCCACCTGACTGCATTTTAATTATTCCTTCTTATATCGACCACTATCTCGGGAACGGTTTAACCGATTTGGATGAAATTTGAAGTGCGCATGCTAACCGCCAAACAGGCTTAAGTGACTTTTTGTGGTTAGTGTTCGATATTTTGGAAATCTATTTTGGAAATTTATGCTCTTGTTAAGTAAGATTATGCGACAAATTCGAAGAATACCGAGCAAGGCTCGGTCATCCAGGTACTAAAGTATATATGTACACTAGTTTTCTCATAAACCATGCCAATCGAAAGTCTCATTTTCCTAAAGGACTCTCTTCTTCTCCCTTTGGCAGCTCTTATCTCGCTTTCCAGCATTAGATGGAAAAAGTCGTAGGGGGTGCAACGTTTTGCCTAAAACCTCTTTTGGTTTCAAATGTCGCGGATAAGTCCTTTCCCAATTTAGACTTATCTAAATGTTGTGCTCAATGTCACCCTACATAGTCGTATAAGTTGTGCAGTTATCCCAAATTTAGACATGGCGTTTTAAAGTATTGCCTCCATATATAAAATGTGCTCTGAACTTCTATTACCAGATTTCCATCTTCTTCTATATGAAGCATCTCTTCATAAGCTAGGCATCTGCTTGGTATGTCGGTGTGGAGTATAAATAGTTATGAGATCAGTCGACTGTAGGTGAAGCTCTTCGTCTTCGAAAGATGGTGGTTGGACTCCAATTACGACACTCATGCTGCGACAAGTTGTATAGGTGGTAATATACAGTCTAAAAAATTCTTTTATGGCTTGTCGGTACATAGTCGGGTCTAGTGGTTACGTTAATTATATCTGAATCTCATTGTGATTTTGTGCAGATGCCTTCTGACGTGCCTGTAAGGAAACTCGGCTTTCGACAAGTCACTGTTCGGATGCTCCCTGTGGTAGCAGTCGACCAGAAATGTGCTTTCTTAGCACCAAGTTGTGCTTCGTAACTGGAAATATTGGGACTTCACTATGCAAGTGATATTCAAGCGGCATCAAACGGCATCCGGTTGCTAACCTGAATGCGGTGTTCTGAAGTTTTGTCCATTGCGTCCTACTATATCTCGGTGACCAAACAGGCGCAGCATAACTCAGAACTAGCTGTCCAATTGTTCTTTGGATTTTGTTGGCAATTATTGAAAGCTGTCAAAAGTAATATCTTAAATTAAAGGGCTATTCACCGTAGAATTTTTGTGTCATAAACGTGGATACCTAACTTCTAACTAGACCGCCTTTTCCAGGTAGTAAAGACGGTTGCCATTGAGATCGCAGAGGAAAGCGTTATACTTCGTGCAGTAAGTAAGCTAGAAAAATCGGCGAGATAGGAGATCGGGAAGACTTCCTCCGGTATATAATGAGTCTAGAAGTGAAACTAGTAGCGGGGATGGGATACTATCCTAGGGAACCCATTTTTAATCCTTTCAGGCTTTGAGGCTTGATGTAAAAAATATGGCCCCTAAGTCAGTCGACCACTCAGGTTATTCGTCGTCCACCGCTTGAAAGCCTGTAGGATAGAGGATACCTTAATGTATTCCAGCAGCGCTGTTCGTCTTTGACAAATTCAGCGCTACCAGGACAGTTCTCTTGCCGGGCGGTCATGTTAAACGTGTACTTAATACGGTAGTAGCAAGTAACGAGTGTGTTCACTACTGTGGAGGAGAGCGACATCGGGCCATAAGGCTCCCCTTTGTTGGCTGGTTCCCCGGCTTAGGTAGTGAGACCATCCTCCCTGATTACCAAAAATCAGCAGGAGCTTAGAGAAGTATTCTACTCTCGCTGGACTCAATTTTTCAGCATCAGAAGTTTCATTCAGAATCTCTTGAAAGACTCAGTCGATGAGTTCCTTAAGGTGTTAACTTTGGCGAGTTCATACAGCAACTTATTAAGCCTTTGGAAATCAACTTTCAGGTTACATACCGCCCCATTGCATAGCTTTCATTTCCTTGCAAAAGATGGCAGGAAAGGCAAATGGGGTTGTGAAATATATCTATGACAGTCATATGTTTGTGGCGCGAGAAGCACTGGTCAGCAATACCACAACCCGCGCGCTGTCCGATCTGCTCAGCAAATACTTATCCCTCTCAAATCTCTTGTCAAAGATCCCCTCGCCTTAGCAAATACCTGTTTACATTGCCCAAATAGCGCCAAGAACGTCTTATGGACGTCTTATTCTTAACGCCGAATTTTAGCATTACGTGTAAATTTGGCACTCAGGACAATAGGGTTTGAGAAATCTAATCTTCTTCCTCTAGTAAATAGCACAACGCAAGTTTTGGTTGGGTTAGTGGACAGCTCCCTTGCACCAAGTATCAATCCTATTCAGGGCTCTTTGCGCTTTTCTGAACACAAACGAGGGCCTGTAATGATAAAATCCGCATCACTTGCAAAACCCCCGCTTTTCTTGAGGAAATTTCGTTTACTCACCATGTATGCTCTTCTAAAGTAAAAGAGTCCTTAATTTCCAGGATTCTTGCTTTAATCCTTTTATTGTTCTTTGGGGATAATTTATCAGCCTTCTTTGGATGTTCGTTTATAAACGGTCGATGGGTAAGAGAACGCGCCAACGGAATTAAATTTCCTTTTAAAATGTCCCTGGTATTTTTGTCTCTAATAGATATATACATCAAAGATTCCACAGGTCTGGAGCTTTCTCAGGCCCATATTATTGCACAAACACCTAGTGCGTATTCGAGAATCACAAGGGAACACTTTTCAGCGAGGAATAAAAATATGCCGTTTGCACTGGTGTTTACAGTTGTTGTTTGAGAGTTTAATACAAATGTGTGTACCAAAAAACCTATGGAAGTTTCGCGCAGTGTACTACTAAAATCACAGGCCAAGAGCATTATTATGCTAATTTGTATATTCCTTTCGATGCGGAAAACAAACCAGCAGATTTTGGCATCATTTTTAAAGGCTATGAATATTTAGTTTAGCTCTTTGCCGGAAATTTTGAATAGAATTTTTGATTGCATTTCAAAGAGAGAAACAAAGTAGCGAGACACCATCTCACTCGCAGAGCTGGCATATATGAAGCAAAAAGGCAAAAAACGAAGCGAAGGGTGAGTGAGCAAGCGATGGGATGACCAATAGACGACTTAATGCCATGCATTGTTTTGGACTTGTAGTTTGTGCCAAGGGCTTATTAGCCTTCAAAATATAAATTGTAAGCAACTAAGTGATTCACGCTAACAAAAAGTCGCTTTATTATTCAGCTTAATAGGACAGTTGATTTTAAGTACTTGGGATTGCGTTTATCTGTCGAAGTAACTAAATATATTAGCAGATTATACATATAAGTAGATATATGAATATATGTTTGTGCATGTACATGTTTGTTCTGCGTACATTTAAGTACCACTTTCTGGCTTCTTTTCCGATGACTCTTTCTTTAAATTTTCTATTTACTTGCTTGTTTCTACTTATGTATGTATGTATGTATATGTACGTATTTATTTATGTATTTTTCCTACATTAAGGCCGCAATTTGTTTGTCTTTAGCTGGATATAAAAGTACCACAGCACTCTTATTTGAAATTACAAGCCTGCTACAAAATTCTCAAAGAAACCAACAACTGCTACAGTACTAAGTTCTTTTTGTTTTTTGGGCAGGGTGCGCGTAAAAAATTACTCAACAAAATAATCCACAAATTTAAAGCTGTCATTTGTAAAAGGCGCTTCATTTTTCTTCCCTGAAGTAGATTTAATTTGCCTACTCGCTGATTTTTCTTTGTTATTCGTGAAAAACAAAAATTGAAAAAAGTCTAGTTTATCTTTCTTCTTACTTTGATCTTATCAAAACAAGCTTTTTGCTATCATACCTATGAATTGTTATTCAGTATGATTTTTCTGTTACCCTTTGATTATAATTTCGCCTATTTACTTTGGTGATTTAGTAATTTGTGCTCTGATAAAATAGTGAAAATGATGTTTTGAGAAATCGAAATTAATAAAATGACTGACAAAACGTATTTTGCCTACTTTTATCGCTCGAAAAATATGCATACGTATGTACAAATATATCTGTGCACTTCAGTTAAAGTAGCTTAAAGCTCTACCCAGAATTGCAGGGGACGACGGTGAAGCGGTCGACTGTTAACCGCTGTCAAAATTAAAACTCACAAAGATATATGGAATGGCACATATATATGTTCCTAGTTCACCTAGGTGCATTTCTGTACCAAAAAGAAAAATTTGAAGAAAATGTCGCTTCCGTTATTTTGACGGTTAAGGCTCGTTATTTTCCTTGCACTAGCTTTAGTAAAACAAGCGATACGATATACGATATATTTCAAAGCATTTATGTATGTGCATAGATTTCAAATAGACATTAAGTGACAGCTTTAAATAATTCAATTTTAAATTTCTGCGCAAAATATTTTCATTTTCACCTATCCCATGTCAATTTTATTAATTCGTTTAAAATTGCACAATGCGGGCACATTACAATGAATGCTATTATTTTTGATGTGTTCTGCTTTGGAATGTGAAAATTTAATTTGTGTTGAAGTCAACAAAGTAAAACAATGAAAACAGTTGAAAGGAGGCGCAGGAAATTGTGTATTGTCTCACAAATATATATCACGCACAAGTATGTATGCATGTGTGAATTCAATTCCTTTCACTTACAATACTTGTCAAATGTCAAAAATATGCTAAGCGATGGCAACAAACAAAACAACTCTTTACTGTAACAAAAAGCTCATTACTACACTTTTTTGATGTTATTGTGATTTGTGAAAGGATAGCTACTTGCCACAGTGGGCCGAGTTCGGAATCAAGTCACGTGTACGCAATGTATACATAAATCGATAACTACTACGGCTATAACTAAGATAACGTTGACAACAACGAAAACCTTTTTTTTTAACCGAACGCATAGATATCCACAGGATATTTGTAGAAGGAAAGTAATTAAATTATCTTGTTTTTCAAATTTATTTTTAGAATAAACTGATAACGAGGTTTGTATCTGAGATATTATGCTAAGAATATTTTTATCGAAGAATATCGACCGATGAGATTTCTAAACCAATTGGCTGCGACCCTCTAACATCTACTAGTAGTAGTTCAAGTACTTAAAATAACATACTTGTTTATATAAAGACTGAGTTTTTCCAATGAATTTATTTATTTATTTATTCATTTATAGTCTATAAAGTCAAATGCTTCTTACAGACTAATTAATTTAAAATAGAAAATAATTGGAGTTTAAACCTATCCAAATTTGCGCTAAAATCGAGATCTGTTCTGTATCTGTTACATAGCCGAATTGATCTACTGATTGGATAATAGAACGCATAACTGGTTCTATGAATTGAGTCCACAAGTAACCTATTTTGACTCAAATTCTCCTTTCGTGTAGAGTTTGGAGACCCAGCAACTTACGTTTGGCAGTTTATGATGCAAGGCCGTTCAGCCACTGAAGCTAAAGATCTGAAAATTTGTTTACTGGCTAACTTTGGGTCATTTATTTCAAAAATACCATTAAAAATTTTATGAAGCTCTTAGTTTTACCGTTATTCCGCGGCCATTATATTGGGCAGTGGTACTCTAGATTTGTAAACAGGGAAGTGATATCAATAATTTTTCTTTTTTGCTTTTGCGAAATATATTTAAAAACTGAGAGTAAGATTTAACATTTTTTTCGGATCTCAATTCCACCGAAAAATAATTAATTTGTTTATGATACTTTTCACTTTTGTGAAAAACCAATTCAATTGCATCCCAAAAATACAGTAAAAGAAATGGGGTCAAAAAACTGCTATTTTAAAAACAAAAGTTCTCATTAAAGAGAAAAAAATCTCTAAGTACAAAAAAAATTTGTCCAATATATTGGACGATTGTACTGAAAGGATTAAAGTCCCCGCAGTTCCTTCTTATGAAACCAATCATGGCAAATGATTTGGCAATAATTAAATCGACGTGCTTAGAGAAGGAGAGTTTTGAGTCAAAGTAAACACCCAAATCCTTCATCTCAAAGGAGCGGAATGAGGAACAGTCATTCAATTTGTAACTAATTATTCATTCTTGAATATGTTACAATAAAACATTTATTCACGTTTAAAAACAAGCAGTTTATGGTGCACCATTCTTCGAAACTATTCAGATCAAGTTGAAGTTTAGCGCAGTCCGACAAATCTCGAACTCTAAGAAATAATTTAATGAATTTAGTGAATTTAAATTGAAACGGCAAGTCATTTATAAATATAAGAAACAAGACTGGTCCACAATGAGTTCCTTGTGAATTTAGTTCAGCATTGCAGTAAAGTTAGTAAGGAACTCCAATAAAGGACATATGCAAGCATAGAAAATGCTATAAGGTTCCCCTGCTTCCTCGGAAGACTTGCGGCACGCATATGAGTTTTTAATTCCCATACAAAAATTTGGATAAGAATATTATTTTTCGCTCTTATTTTAGTTTGCAGGTGAATATTTCTTTCCATCTAGCTCTAGACAGCCTCTTCATAGAGTCGTTTATTTCATTTTACAATGCTTAAGTTTTCGTATGTCCCTTATAAGTTCAAAAGTCAGGCCATTGGTTCTCTTGCAGTAAAGTTAGGGGCTTCCTTGGTGAAAAATACTACGTTTCTAAAAGTATGGACTTATTGCTTTAATCGTTGTAAGGCTATCGATGTTGAAGTACAATTTAAAGAAATTTCTTGTTTTTGTATAGGTGTTACCACGGCTGTCCTATTGCAAATTATACTGTCTTCTTGGCCGCCTATTGTTCAATTCCTGGCAATAAATTCTAGCACCTACTTCAATTACCATTTCAGCTTCCTCCACCGTACTTGCAGATATATTTAGAAAGTTCAAAAATAAATAAACATTTGGTAGTGTTTGTCATACAAAGGAGAGGCGCCTACAGTTTTACACCGCCTCCGACTGACAAATGGTTTTTATTAAAAGCTTTTTCAGGGCGGAAATACATTCGGAAATTTGCCGTGGCCTGCCGGGGGGCGACCACTATTAGAAAAAACGTCGATGTTTCTTGGACCAGGAATCGAACCCTGAACCCACCGGGTGGTAGTGCGTACCTCTAACCACTCGACCACAGTGGCAAATATACCCAAATAATACGGAACTTATTCCTCTCGCACTAGAGTTGATGCCATTTACTCAGTCATTTTAGTTCTAGCAAATTGCTACTAGCACATTACATTACTTTTTTGAACCAGCCATAGGCAAAAAAAAAGGCTTTGCCCGATAATAACCTCCGTCGTAAGTCTTCTACTCTTCAGCGGGCTAAACTGTATTAATGTATGTAGGGGCGAAGGTTTTAGTGAAATACCGTTGTTAAGGTTGGCACTGTTTTCAAGCAGAAGTAGGCTTGCCATAATCTTCTCGTATTTTCACCGTTGATTGACCCTTTAATAAAATTCATAATCCTAAAATGTCTATAATTTTATTAAATAAGATTTTAGATAGATTTTCGTCAGTATTTTAAGCGAAAAATGCACTCAAAATACAAAAAATGCACTCAAAAT
>JAPVRG010277446.1:0-10678 GCA_029783565.1 Rhagoletis cerasi
GTAATATGGTGTTCATGCTCAGCACGCATTTAGCATTTTAGCATTTAGCATTTTAGCATTCGTATGGAAAATGCGTCGCATTTTTTTGGCAAAATGCTAAAATGCTAAATGCCTGCTGAGCATGAACACCATATAACATGGCGGTGCTTGGAAGTTTTCTATTGAGCTGAGCTGACATTTCTAGACAACACCACTCTGTGACATGTACAAATCTGTACAAATGCAACAATCGTGTGACACGGCTTTAAGACTTTAAAACTAAAAGTTGGATAATTCCCCAATGTTCATGAATTTCCCTCGTTTCTAACGCGTCTTTCACACTGTATTGCACTTGCTTTGCTACAATATTCCACACTGGCCATTTGATGCTGCAGCAATGGAAGGTAGTGGTAACCACATTTTAAACTGGATTCACTGCACGCCAACCATGGCGGGGTGCAGACGCAAAAATGCTAGAAATGTGAAAAGAGTGAACATCCGGACATGTATGGTGTGACTCGCACGGATGGTCAAGGATCACGAGACGGACAATTGCACAAAAACGTTATAAATGATGTGCGCGCGCGAATGCCACTTGGACACATGGTCACATGGTCGTGCCGCATCCGTAGCAGGCCAAAGCAGAGGAATGTGGCAGTGGAGCTGGCGTCAACGGCAAGAGCCACACCGACAGAGCTAAACGGCAGTTGTGGGTGAACCGAAAATAATGAATGCTCCGTATGACTGCTCTCATATGTGCTCACCGTAACACGCACATAGTATGTACTCATGTACACGAGTTCGAAGAAGTGAAGTTGGCAAAGGCTTGCGCTCGTAGTAGAGCATTTAACCCTTTTGTGTCAGTTTCATCTTAATTGTATAATTTCGTTTGCCAACAATTATTTGATAACAATTCATATCCGGCACGAAAAGGATGCAGGCGAAAAAGAGCTTTTTGGGTGGTGAGGGCACACGCGAATTTTCCCTTTTGCTTTTCTGAATACAATTTAATGCATAGAGCTGGTGTGCTATTCTGCTTAAACTTGTATTTAATTTTTCTCCAAACTTTATCAAGAAGTACTACTTAAGCCTTTTATTTGTAAATAGTTCCACAGAAGCTGCGTTAGCCACTCCTGGAAATCGTTGAATACGAAAAACACAAATTCTCGGATGTTCGAGGTGAAAGTTTGCAGCGGCTGCTGACACTGCCAAACTTTGGGTCCCCCAGTGTGTTGCATGGCGTCTGTTGCATGTGCATTGTTTGCAAGGCCTGATTTCCCTTGCTCTTCAGTCCTCATCATCTACGATGTTACTCCTGCAACGCTTTAGTTCGCCGAGACTGGAGGAGCTGGTGATAGGAACATAAATTTGGCAACGCTTACATTAAAATACCCCAAAAATGTTGCCTGTAAACTACAGTAAATTAATAAACGTGCAACGTGCAGTTGTAGCTCATAGTGATGGTTGTGCGGTAGCAGCCCGTGAAACACATGCGGCACATGCACCTAGTCACAGCCACGAACCATCGCCCAAACACGCACAAGCTCATACTACGAGTAGCACCAACATCAAGACGGCATAGAAACTAACCTGCTCTGGGCATATTAACAATCACCACCCTTTACCATCATGCTTTATATGTATGCACGTATGTAGCTGCTTTGCTTGTGGTTGCGTAATAAACCTTCGACTACGTAGTATTCGTATATGAAGTGTATGCCTTGTGAGATTGTAGTTTGTTAGCAAGTATGAGCATTTGTTTTGCCACTTGGGAAATTTATTGCTTTCGAAGGGATCAAGTTTTAAGGTTGATTCTTAAAAGTGAGCTTGTATATTAGATGGAGGGAAGTAGTCCTCCAGATTTCCTGAGTGCGAGAGAAACTGTAATTTTGTGTTGGAAAAATCGGTCAACAATTTAAACATACTATTACTCGGATTACTTAAATTTAGGTTATAATATACAACAAGTAAAGAAGTCTAAGTTCGGGTGAAATCGAACATTAAATACCCGGCGCACGTATGAAACATCGTTTTTTTCACGATGCTGAAACCTACCGTTACGTTGTAAACAGGGGTGGTTTTTTCCTTATTTCAAACATCATCGATATTATGCTCAGCTAGACTTAAAGAAATAATTTAGCTGTGTTTAGTAGAAATCGATAAAACGGTTACACATATGTAGTCACAAGGGGCGGTGCCTCGCCCATTTTCACAAACAATTGTTATAATCGTACTTCTTGCTAAGGAATTATTGCAAACATAAATTTTGAGTACACTAGCTTCAGAAGTTACCGATTTATCACAGATTTCTTATTTCTGTAAATTGCCGTTATTTGGAAAGTGGGCGTGGTTATTGTTTCGAGCATTTCCTATGCTGGACCAAAATTAACACTTGTGCCAAGTTTGGTAGAAATTTGTAAAGCGGTTACCCAGATATACATGTAAATCCATAAGTGGGCGTGGCTACGCCCCTTTTCCAAAAATTGATAATATTCTTATTACTTTTTAATATATCATTACAAATATCAAACTTGAGTCAATAAGCTTCGTGGTTTTTGCATTTTTCGAAAATACCGGTATATGGGAAGTGGGCGCGGATACAGTCCGATTTCGCCCATTTCAAATACCAACCTACCTTGGGTAAAGGGCAACCTATATACATGGCTTAATCGATTTCTCTTTTCATTCTGAGCATTTTGGTATATATATGTCTATATCGATCTCGATTCCCTTAGGCTGTTACAAACAACCGTTTTGTGAACAAAGGTATAATACCCTGGTGCACAAGTGCGCTCGGGTATAAAAAATATACATTAGTATTTAGCGGTTACACGTACACTGTAAATGTCTTGCGTCTTGATGTTGTCACACAATAGAGGGACCTACAGTTTAACGCAGCCTCCGATCGGAAGATGATTTTTTATCGGAAGCCTCTTCTATATAGATGTTCAGGTTTTCCAGTACATGTCGAAGGGCGACCGCTATTGGAAATAAAACTTTGATGTTGGTCGGACCAGAAATCGTTGCTTGGTCTAATCGATTGGTACTAAGCGCCTCTAACGGTTTGGCTGTGGTGACCGACGTTGGAAAACGGAAACATACGCAAAAAGATGCAAAATTCTGTAATTGGCAATGAGTTTTAGAGTCACCCCGTATTAACATATTTTTAAGAATAGATATTTTTTTTTACTAGAAATATTTCTTAAAGATATATTTTAAATTTCGACCGAAAGCAATGCGTTAACCCTGTTTTGGTAGATATTGGTAAAACGATTACTGTGACAAAACATTTTATCATAAGTAGGCGGTGCTACGCACATTTACCATTTTTTATTTATCTTATTTTGTGCTTTAACTCAAATTAACTAACCGGTTTTCAGTAAATTAGCCCCAGTAATTACGAAAAATTAAATTTTTTTAGTTTCTCAAACTTTTGCAGTGAATTTTTAAGCACCTTGTTGTTGCGGCATCCTGTATTTATATTTTATTTATATTTTTAAAATGCATTTTAAATTTTTATCGGAAGCAACGCTTCTACCAAGTTAGTTAAAGATTGGTTAAGCGCTGACTGATATAAAACATTTTATCATAAGTGGACGCCCGTTTAAACATTTTTTTATTTATAACATAATATATAGTTTGAAGATAATTAACAATCGTGAGAACAAATTAAAAATAAAAAGTAGCAATAATAAGATTAATATCAAATATAGTAAAAATATAGATGCTCAGTGCATTAAAAACAAAAATTAACATTCACTAAAAGTTGTTTCTTAGATTAGCAGGGATAGAGCTCCATAAACGTATAGCGTTGACGAAGAACAGTTTCGTTGATGATAAAGAGTTAAAAAGAAGGGCAACGAACTCGGTTACTCGAGCAGATTTATTAAATACTAATTTAACAAAGAGGGAATGTGGGGATTTCAGGGTGATGAGTTTATAAAAAATACGCAGTTTTGAGTTTTTATATTTTCAGAAATCTCACATCCTCACTTCGCCTCCATGGCTAGATATGTTTAAACCTTGAAATACCATAAACATAACACGTTATATTATCAAATAAGATATCGACCTTGCGTAACGAGTTACTATCCAGCTTACAGCAGTAAGCTAACTCAGAGTATGCAATTTGAGGCAGAATTAGTTGCCGGGCAGGCCGCCGCCTCATGTTCAGTGGAGTATATGGTGCAGATTAGAGCTGGGATACTATCGATAGTACCGCCACTCGATAGTTTTCAAACGATAGTTTAAAACATCGGTAGTATCGATAGCACTATCGCCTTGAAACACATTATGTAACAGTATTGAATTGGAACGCTCAATTGTTTTTTGAAAATTTATACAAAATTATTAAATTACTTTGTAAATTAAAGATATATATATTTTTTTTAATTTCATGAATCAAAATTAATTTTTATAATAATAAAACTAACTTATTAATTCATCAGTCCATCTGAATTAAATATTCTTATGAACATACACTTCCAAGTACTTGAATAACGACAGGCAAAATCTTTAATTATTTTTTACATGAAAAAATTAAATTCAGATATTGTTTGACAACCAAATTTACCTAAACAATATGATTCCCTTTAAGGTATGAATGTTTAAAATTTTACTTCTACTTACAATTGCGTTTAGCCTCAAGCCATGAGGAAATATTGTGAAGTTTCGCTAAAAACCGACATCGATGGTTTTCCAAAACTATCGATAGTGGTTAGAGTTTTCAACTATCGATACTATCGATATTACTCTAGTGCAGATAGCCTCAAATTTTTCAAGGTAGCTTATACCTTTCGGACCATTCGGTTAATATGATCGGTACAAGTTAAGTTCGCACTGACAAAAAACCCGAGGTTTGTTACCTTTCTTATAATTTTAATTGACTTATTATCAATGAGAAGCGGTGAAAGAAAATCGAAGTCCTTAATTTTTTTATTAATTATCGGCAAAACCAACGACTTATCACAATTAAGATGCATGCCATTGGCATTCGCCCATTAGGAGACAGCGCATAGCTGACCGGTAACATCAGCGCACATTTGGGCAGCTTGCGTTAGTGAAGCTGTATATCATCAGCATATGCATGAAGATTCGCTTTTCGACAGACATAGAATACATGATTTAAGAATAAGCTAAAGAGAAGTGGGCCAGTATAGATCCTTGGGGTACCCCAGCAGACACCGACTTTAGTTGAAAGATCCAGATTTTGTAAATTCGAAATAGCCTATTCAATATCACGTACTCAGTATGGAGTCAGAAAATTTTCAAAAACCGTTGGATCTTAACAGAGATCACAACTCAATGAATTTTCAGTTTTCTGTACACAATTTAAAAAAAATGGCCTGAACCCGTGGCTCTATGTCATGGCTGATTTTAATTTTCAGGGATAAGGGAAGTGCCACGGCCCCTAGTCCCAACTCATCTCGATTTATCTTATAATGAGCAGATATGTTAGTAAGGTATCCACACAAAATTTCAGCGTGATTTGACTGATGGTTTCTAACTTATAGCTGATTTTAGATTTCAGGGATATGGGAGGTAATAAATATAAGTCAGTTTAAAGTCAATTATGAGCCACTAAGAGTCGAATGCCGCATACTTGCCGCATAATTAAACTAAAGTATATGGAATTAGAAATAAAAAGACGCGAAAACCATCACGATCCTAAGCTTATTCTATTCGGAAAGATTAACAGTTCTCATATCAAAAAATTACATTATTGAATAAAGTGATTCTGTGGTCTGAATATTTGCACCAGTACAAGGTCTTTCATCATAATTCATGACTTTCGGCCACTTTTGCCTGAACTCTGGCCCTATGTGAAATGGAGGGATAATTTTTACTCTGGCTTTGTATGGCAAATAACTATATCACTTTTAAAAATGCTTTGGACCTATGTGGTCATGAATACACCCAAATGCTTCCCTAATCTTTCACGAATTCTTAGATTGTAGGATTAGGATCCATTTGCTTTCATCCATATAAGCTCATGCTCTCAGCTCATCCAAGGTTTTGAATTGTTTGTTTCCTCCACAAACACTTCTAGTGAGAATTCCTCAAACGTTGGCTTATTTACTATGATCCATAGTGAACATCCGTGTTAGTTTTTTACATGTTTAGTGACATTACGAGTATCATGAAGGAAAATCGCTTGATACTAACATGTTTGTAAATAAGATGCCTTCTGGTTGTTTTCGTGGATGCAGATTCTACGTTTAGCAGGGAATCTGTTCCAAAACAGTCCAAGTCATAAGATCTCCACCACCAAAAATTATTAGCAGGGAAAATGTGTGGCTTCTTCACTAAATATGGTCATTTCAACCCGAGTTCCAATTTTCATTTTAAAAATTCTCCTGAATAAATTTGGCGTGTCTGCCTTGTAATTTGGTATTTATTTTCATTTATTTTCGTGATGGATCAACAGTTTACGTCCACAGAAACGTCCAATACACATTAGCCCGCTCCATCTCGACTCTCTCTCTGCAAATATAAACTTTTTTTCGACTTCTTATCGAATCATCCTCATTCTAGAAGTACTAAGGCAAATTTTCCAGTCGCCACGCGCACCTCTTTGAGCGTTATAAAACGCCAAACGTGCATGGAATCGACAAAAAAATTAGTTGAACAAAAAAATTGTATGAATACGAAGTATAACGTTTCTCAATACTATTTCCTTTTTACTTTAATTGCTTTTGTTATAACTTTTAAAATACCATGATGCAATAATAAAAAGTGATGTACGTGATGAAATTAAGGCCGTTTTGGGGGAAAAGGTTTAAAGAAGTATTAAATTTCATACTTTCTTAACAAAGTTAACTTATTTATAGTACAATCGTAATGCAAAAGCATATAAACAATAATACAACAAAATAAGTTTTTTCTAATATATTCAAGAAGAATACCCAAAAAAATTCCCGAAAAATCCCCGAAAAAGAATTATAAAGAAAATTCATTTTCCCATACATTTTGTATGAAGCGATTTAACGACGCCATCTTGATGATCGATAACGTCAATAACGTACATCCGATTGTCGAAACACGCACACCAACGTGTTCGTATCGGGGAGGAGGAGATTCTGAGATATACCTTTAATAGGGTTACCACCTGAAAATTCAAATTTAATAACGTCAATACCGTACATCCGATTGTGGAAACACGCACACCAGCGTGTTTGTCTCGGAGAGGAGAAGGTTATAAGCTATATTTTAAATAGAGTTGCCACCCATTTTATAATTCAAATTTAATTAAATTATAAAAAAAGTTATATAAAATATTAAAATATGGGTGTCAAACGGTTCGCCTCGGCAAACGTATAGAGAAGCATGTTTTAAGCTGGGCTTACATGAGAATGATCAGCATTGAAACACAACTCACCATCGAATCCTCGATAGCTGTGGGAAATGTCTCGCGAGGGCTTCAGCGATGATATCATAAGACAAGCACGTGTAACCGATCCAAATAAGGAATATTCGGGTCATTTGCAATGAGGCCCTGATATTGATTGAGGGCTTATGCATGCCAGTTAACCACAAACACATTTGCTAACTCAGTGTGCCAGCATCGACACGAGAAAGAAATGCAGTACAAGACAGAGACTCAATTTGAGGAGAGCAGTTTGATGCAAATTAGCTGGAACATTTTGTGAAAAAGCAAAAAGAGCTTTAGTTATGGATAAGAAAGAAGAAATACTCTTACGAAAAATGAATTCGCTAGGTAGCGTGTACTGCAGGCGTGTTGGGAAATACTTATACGAAAAATGGATCCGCCAGATGGCGCTAGAGTCGATTTATTCAGAAAATCCGTATTTATGGTTAAATTTTGATGAAATTAGAAGGGTATAAAATAAACTAAATATACATATGTATGTACATATATGCTGCAGGTGCGATTTGAAATCTCTTTACGAAAAATATAAATTAAAGACGTATACTGCATAGGTGTACTATACAAAAAATTTAACTATATAAAAAACATAGGCCCGTAGTCATAGTCGAGATAAAGTTGACAGACATCTCATTGAAAATTATGTCAAAAAACTGCTACTAACTTTAGAGTAGACTCTATCTTAACTGTGGCTACGAGACATTGTTTTTAAATTCATCATAGCTGCATTTTCAACTGCAAGTATGTGGAAAAGTAGTAACCTACGTGGAGTGAAACCCGCGGGTAAAAGCTAGTAATTTATAAATGGGAATAGACAGATTGCCCTAAGTTGTTTTATTAGTCTCTTACTTTACTTTACTCCCAATGGGATTAATATTGACGAAGAACAGCAAAATGAGCAGATGTGTCTTCAACATCATATGCAAAATATTTCCTAAAATGGATCCAATGCAGCACTCATTTTTTAGTAACAGAACACTTAAGCAAAATTAATTAAGTAAACTAAACTACATTTTCTCCTTCTTTGAGACAATATAACCTTCTAAAGTAGTAACTATAATTATATGTAGAATTTCTTTTTCGTGATATTTACCTATATATTGGGAAAGTTACTTAAACTATAAAAATATGCGTGCACACTTCCTGCTGAGGATGTGTTTACTCTAATACACCTTCGGTTGTATGAATACAAACTTAAAAAGAAGGTAAAAGGTTTTAAGCCCCAAAGACGTATCAATTCTGCCTATTGAACACTTGTGCAGAAACACAACACAAACGATGTATGACCTGCAACGCAAAAATTCACGCACTGCCACGCGCACAGCTCTTTTGGGCGGGAATGGTAAACGTTATCCGATTTTGATGAAATTCAGAGTATTACTGGTTTCAATCAGAAAAGCATAAATTTGAAGGAACGTCCTCCAACTCTAAAAAATAGCCGCAAATCTTAGAAAATTATATTTTGATGAAATTTTGTGTACCCTGCTCGTTTATAACTTTTTGGTGTTTAACCTAGTTTTTTCGATTATTTCTGCGAAGAAGGGGGAAATGTCAAATTTGAAAGTAAACATAAATGACGACGCTAGCAAGGAAAAGGGAATATTTTTAATGCAATAATATAATAATAGATTGGCGCTTAAGCAATATGTTAGTGTTCGGCCGAGATTCTCCTCTGCATTGTGGCGTGCGCCTTGATGTAGTAACACAAGGGAGAGGGACCTACATTTTTTCGCCGACTCCGAACGGCGATTGTTTTTCATAACAGAAATACACTCGGAGGCTTGCTATTGCCTACCGAGGGGGGACCGATTTTAGACCCAGGCCCTGCGGAATGGTAGTGCGCACTGCTAACCACTTTACCACAGCGGCTGCTGAATTAAAATATATTCAATTAACTTGTTTTGTCAGCAAAAAGCGAACACAGTTTCAAAAAATATATATATTAAATTTTGCTCCATCTCGACTTGTGGGAGTAACAAGAACAACAAACTTTACTGCTGATAATCATTGATTTGACTGTGTAAACGGGGTGATTAATGAACGAGTATTAATTGAGATGAAATTTATATGTTAACGCAATTTAAGACGCCCACATCTGTAAAACTTTTTTGACTACAAGTTCTAAAGTTTATGAATTTGATGTATTCTGGAACGTCTTTTCGTCATCCCTTGTCAAATTTGGTTTGGAGACAAACAGGTTTCGGCGTTGTGCCATCTTCAGTGTCATTTTTTCGTTCGTACACCCACCCTGTCGGAAACTACCACAACCAAAAGTTTATGAATTTTGTGCAAAATTAACAAACACATTGGGACATATTTATAGTCGAAATAAAGTCGACTCTAAAGTTAGTAGCCGATTTTTTGACAGATATTACGTTGAAAGTTATTCTAAAAAGCTGCTTTTAACTTTAGAGTCGACTTTGTTTTTACTATTAATATGCCCCATTTATTTTATTTCTAAAGCAGTTCATATTTCTACCTTTTAAAAATGACAAAACTAAAACATTTACAATACCTGCATACTAAATTAAAAAATTTAATTTTAATTATTAAATATTTTTTCATTAATTTTTATCAAAAATTCTCTTTGATTTGGGTTAGTTGAATATTTTGCAATGAATCAGCGTAATTTCTTTTTCACGATTCGCGACTCCGTTTTTAAAATTTTTGGCCGCGTAGTCACATTGTGCGATGCACTCACACTCGCGCGATACAGCACTTGGGAAGCAGAGCTGTGTAGTGATTGATTCAACTGGGTTTTCATTACCATATAATTCGTTTCAAAAATGTGATTTTTTGATTTTTGAAATGTAACAACCACTTTTGAGAATGGTAAAAATTTTAAATACAAAAAATGTAGTGTTTTATTGAATGCTAGGGAACTATTCACATAGAGACTGTGAATTAACAGAAAAATTTTCAATCACCTTGATTTTAACTTTTGGTTGAATGAAAACAATTTTTATCATTCAGTACTACACTAAAAAAATAAATGCTTTGACGCTGGAAGAACCTCTTTATAGTAGAAAATAGTCTTTTTGCTTCTGCTATTCTACTACTGCACTATGGTCCCAAATAAATTTTTTTGGCAGAAAAGCAAAAAATAAAAAATAAAAAGTTTCAAAAAGCGTGTATATTTTCTTAATGGCAACACTCCAATCTATCAAGAGAATACAATGAAATAAAATAGGTGGCAACACTACCGGTTCGTCAAGCTTTCAAAGTAGGAAGTTTAAACACGTGTAATTAAATCGCTATTAAAAGAGTGTTACAATTACCTTAACAGCAAAGTGTGCAAACAAAATTATAAAG
>JAPVRG010277473.1:5230-18372 GCA_029783565.1 Rhagoletis cerasi
AGCGGGGATTACTCCTCATCCTATCGTGTGACTTCAGGAGAGCAACGACCCTCGCACACTTCCATTCGGAAGTAAAATATCCCTCTCACACGCATTTATCGTAGATAGCCTCCAGGTATTCTGGAATGAACTTCCACAAGCATTTGCACATCTATCTTTTCAAACCATCAAAACCTGGCGACTTTCTAGACTTAACCAAGCCAAATGCGTACCCCAGCTCCTCAGCATCTATTGGAGGGACAGGTACCCCTTGTGCTTGAGAAATCTGCACCTCTGCCCTTGGAAAGAACGCACCTAACAAAGCCCCTGTACACTTTCCAAAAGTTGATAACACAGAGTCGCCAACTCGGAGAGAGGTGATATCCTCACTAGGACGACCCCGACGAATCTCCTCCATTCATCTTCTTTTTCCTTTATAAGTAATTCCTTGTATTCCCTCATTTCCCGCAAAAATTCAGCCCTTACGTGGGATAGACCCTCACCCCCACTACGTCGTTCATGTTGAAACCGACGCGTCAACCGACGCAAACTGGAACGTCATCATCTCAGCCCTGTTAACCAGAGTTAGGTCGATGTCACTGACACCCCTCGGACCTTCAAACGTGTACCACGCACTAGGCATATTGACAATGTCAACGCCATTGGTCATCACCCACTCACTTAATACTTCTCCCCGCTGACAGCTTTGATATCCAGACGAATGTCGGGATGTCTTGCTGTATCAAATCGGGGAAGTAGCACTGGCGTGCTACTCGCTAGTAGTAGCACGGTGTCAAGATACCTAATACCTGGCTCCAGAGGCTCGCTATACTTGCAGTACATGCCAGCAAGAAATGCCCTAAATCCTCCAGGAAGACCTCTTACCACCCCATTGGTGGAATAGGGCTCCTGGAGTAGGGCAACTCTGTAGCCTTCCTCAACCATCAAGTCACCCACGTCGCACATGACGGTGTAGGAGCCCTGACAGTTAATTTGGAGTGCCTTAACCATTAGTATCTTGCGAGCGCCCGAGCAAAGATACCACTATATATCAGACACAGTGCCGACACCATTATATGGTCCGTTGGTCTACCCTTCATGGCAAAGTTGCGACAATGCGGAGCATTGATGCAATTCGCCATCCGGTGACCCTCCTGCCCACACCTATGGCAAACATCTTTCTTGGCCTTACAGTTTGCCAACCCATGATCAAAACTCATGCACCGGAAGCATGCCTGCGCAAGGGTGTCCGGCCTCACCCGGAAGGAGTACCACTTAACGTAGCAACGACCTGCTTCCAAGAGGACGGACATCAATTTTTCCGATCCCTCAAGGAAAACATTAGTTGCACCGCCAGGAGCCACCTTCCAGGGTCGGCTGATCATCCTAACCTCCTTCTCCAAGCACCCAGGACTGAGCTCTTAAAAGTTCAGCCTATACAGCTCCTGCATAAATTCATCCGGAGATATCTCCGTGTGAACCCCTTGAACTACCACTCTTGGCCCCAGCTTCCTGTTCACGGAAACATCGAGTCCCAACTCAGAGAACCGCGCATTATTTGTGACCTTCTCCCTTTCTGCCAGCGAAGGTGTACGCTAAATCATATCTCCAGACTTCAGAGTTTAACCTCATGAAGTCTTGCATCTAAGACCGGTTCAATCTCCTTCATGACCTGATCGGCCACCTCCTTCCCTTGTCTTGCTTCTGACTGCCAGCAACCATGTCTCCACAGGCTTGCCACTATCGGCGCGGTAGCCAACGGCACAGGCGCCACTGGTGCCGCCATCGACACCGACCCAACCATAGGAGCAGCAGGGGCCGCCTTTGGAGGAGCAACGACCCTCTTGGTACTTAACCCATGTACCTAGCCTCGCAACTTAGCATTCTCTGCTATACCTACCATAAGCAGTTCCTCATATCCCATGGATATATCCACCAGCTTCCTCGCGGTCGCCATGGATATGCCCTCCAACCCAAACACCTCCTTGGTAAGTTCCCCCGTGATCCTCTTCATTCTAGTGATGAGGGACCCAGAACTCAACTTCTGCAAGGCTGTATCAACCGTTCCGCCAACGTCACTAACGCCAGAGGTACGCCGCAGCCTTATCCCACAATTTTTGATGCGCTCCTTATCAGAAGCGCTATCTCCCACCCTCTTCTCGGCATCAGTCTTCTCAAGACTCCCCGCCGTCTTCCCTGGGCTGTCAATCCTCCTATCTTTCCTAGGAGGAGACCTAACAGCTGCTCCCTCTGCCTCCCCACCAGATGTGGAGTCATCCAAAACATCGGATGACGCCGACCCATCGCGTACAACGGGGGTTTTCGCCCCCCGTTTCCGCCGATCCATACTTACTCCGCTTCTCAACTCCTTCTCAGCTACTTTTCGAACCACTTCAACCGTGTGATCCTATAAAAAATAAGCGGACACGCACGAAGCAGAAGAACGCTCACTAGTAGCAGATACTGAGAAGCCGGCCCAAATTTAGCGCGTTGGTTCAGCCTACACAACTAGCCAAGTACAGTGATTTGACTGAGGTCACCACCGACGTCTCGCCGGACAGAACACTGTTCCCTGTCACGAGAATGGGTCGACCGGTGTGGAAAAACTGTCACCGGACTCGAGCCCTGAGTAAAAACGCTTACGACTGTAGCCCGTGAACCAAATGGAACGCAGCGATCCGCCTACAATGCACAAAAACATACGCCAAATACGCGACCGACACCGAAAAACCGACAAACACGGCTCTCCCGACATCCAAAAACGCGCAAACATTCCAAAAGTCTTCTAAATGCCTCAAAACGGCCAATGGGGCAAAAATCAGCCAACTGGGCCCCGACTGGTCCGAAGGTACCTAGTTTCGGACTAGTCCCAGACTAGTCCCAGACTGGTTACCGACTGGGCCTAAAGTGGTTGCCAACTGGTCCACCTATACCCCAAGTGGTCCACAATTACTTCCCTACTGGGATGATAAACCACGTGCTACTTTTGGCACTAGTCTCTGTCTACCCACGCTTCTTAATAGCGGCACTTGTACAAAAATTGGTAAACAACTTGTTTACCAATTGAACACAATTTACCGTAATTGGTACACCAATTTGTATGCGAAAAAATCGACCGACTTGAACTACACTCAACTAATCAAAAATTCGTCCGCACACACGTCCGTTCACAACGACTGCTACAACTGAAGTGATATAGGGTATACAGTGTCGAAGCTATCGCGATTCAATTCGCATCCCCATCATGAACACTTTGTGGCAGCAAAACATGTGTTGCGTTCTTTAAATAACGCCAAGAAAGGATCCTTGTCCTATGTTTATAATAATGATGTCTTAATTTGCTAAACAGATGCCGAGCGGGTATGTGGTTTTCTTCGCTGGAGGTCCGATTGCGTGGGAGTCGAAGAAGCAAAGTGTGTTCTCGTTGTGCTCTATGGAAGCCGAGTACATACGCATGTGTCAGGGATCCAAATAAGTTTCTTTTCTGAGAAGCCGTTTACTCGAATTGAATTTCACCAAATACGCTTGGTCTACAACGACATCTTTCCCTGACAATCAGGCAGCGCAGTTTGCGGTGAAAAATCATACGGTCCATAAGTGAAGTAAACATATGGACATTAAGTACCATTATGTGAGAGAAAAGTACAACAAAAAGGAGATAGATATACACTATTTTCTTAGTGCGAAAAATTTCGCTGATACATTGACAAAATCTCTCGCGAAAGAGAAACACAGATATTTTTGTAATATATTAAATTTGAATTTTTCATTAAATGTAATCTTTAGCAATGTAATTTAGTTAAGATTTGGTTTGAGTCGGAGTATGTGAGTTATACATCCCCCTGTATTGTCCCGGGCAAACCGAATTCTCGCCCTATTTCACTTATGTATCATTCTACTTGAATTCTGTTACTCACTGGAACAAAGTGCGTTATATCGAACAGTCTTGTTATTTAATTGGTCTGACTGCACTAACAGATATTAGTATCAAATTAAAGAAAACAATTTTTACATTTACATTGGCAAACCAAACCGACTGGATGGTGACTTTTTTACCATATTCGCAATGTTTTTCATTCTTAGCCACATAAAACTCTTATAATTTTTCGCTAAGTTTTTATAAAAAATATATACCCCGTTGCAAAATTATAAACGCTGCGCGTGTTGACAAGTTTGAACAATGATTTTTTTTTATTTAATTTAAAATTTTTTTTATAAAAATATAATTTGTTCTTTAACAAAAAACCGCATAAAATTAAATTTCAAATTTTGTACAACATTTAAAAAGAATTCAACAAAATTACATAACAATTTCAAGCTTTTTATCGGATTTAAAAAAATTTGGGCACGCAGATTTGTAGCCCATTCAATTTTAGTATGGCAAAGTGCAGGGTTGAAATTTCTAAAAGACTCTGTTGATTTTTGGTAATTTTCTGGCTGACGGTGCTACGCATTATCTGCCAAGTATGTCCAACAATTTTTTTATGTGAAAGAAAACATCTGACAAAAACCATATAAACCAAATTTCGAACTTTTTTCAAAAATTATAAAAACTTTGTAAACCTTCACCAAAATTTCAAACTTTTTATTCAGAGTCTATAGAAAGGAATGTGGTATGCAGTTTTTAGCCCAAGTTCAAGTTTAAAATTGCTAAAACATTCCCGCTAATTTTGATATTTTTTTGACTGGCTGTATTACGAATTTTTTTAAATACAAAGTATATGTGTCGAAAATTATATTATATGGAAGAAAATGCATAGCAAACGAAAACAATTATCGAAAATCAGCGGGCTACAAAACTGCATACCACATTTTTTTCTAAAGATTCTGAATGAAAAGTTTGAGACTTTGGTGAAAGTTTGCAAAGATTTTATAATTTTTGCAAAAAGTTCGAAATTTGGATTTATATAGTTTTTGTGAGATAATGTGTTATACATACAAAATTAAAAACATTAAGAAAACAAAATAAAGATAGTCAAAACTTGTTAAAATATCGTGTTTCTGCTATTTTGGCATACAGCCTATAAACTGAAAGTTTTTGCTTAAAATATGGGGCTGCAACACTTCAAAGCCGCAGTTTTATTTGAGTCCGAAATATTAATGCAAGTATTGATGCTTTCACATTTTACACGAATTTCATAGTTTCCACAAATTTAGCACAAGAATTAAACAAACCCTTTTTCGCTATATTTTCAAACAAAACATTTTTCCGCAACTTATTTTTGTTCTTATATCACTAAACGATTTCCCTTTCAGTGCGTTTATAAGCAAATCTCACCTCCATATTGAAACAATTTGTTGTGTTCTATGAAATTCCGCAATACGCCCGATGGTAGCAAAACTCCACCAAACGACCAGCTTTGTGAATATCTTCATGCCACTCGTACCATTCATAGAAATTTCTCTACACCCATGGCACATTAAACAAGGTAGTCTTAGCAGGGCTGCAATTTTTATTTTATTTTTCATTTCGTGAATAATCAAACTGAAGAAAACAAACTGTGTTACTTTCATATACATATTCACATACACATACATGGGCTTGCGGCGTTGTGATTGGTCGAACGTGTTTAAAATTCTTTCTGTTTTGACATTCTAGGTTAAGTTTGCTCTACTGCGACTATCTTGTTTAATGTGCCTTGTCTACACCCAAATCATTCAGTTTGCTTCGAGTGAACAGAATTAATCAAACAAAACTCTCTCGCCTCACTGCTTTGCCGCTTACAACCCGTTGGTCCCATAGCCGGTGAATAGAGTAAGTACGAGTTTTTCACAACTTCGTTTTCGCATTAAGTGGCACTCGTACCTAATCGTGTCAATGTAATGAGTTGTGACAAATTCTCATGGATATTATTGTGTACTCATTGAGTGAATGTATTCCTGTAGATGTTTAATCCATAAGTAAACGAGTATGCCCTAATTTACGAGATGAAGTATTAAAATTCAAAAGGCCGTGTAATTCATCACAATCAATTATATGATTCATTAAGTTGTAAACTAATATTAAAGCGAAGTAAGTTCTCCTATCTTCTTAAGATTGTAAGCCAAGAAGTTTCCGTCTTCCAATATAGTGCAGCAAACCAATTAAGGTTAAATAAAGCCACCTTGGTAAAAGTTCTTTGAACATTTCGATTTTAATAATATGCGACGAATAGTAGGGATTCCACCCCAGACAACAATGGTCAAGGTAGCTCCTAACTAATGAGTTGTACAGAGATTTTAATGTGCAGTGATCCTTGAATTCTCTCGAATTTCTTCTAACGAATCCCATCATAGAGAATGCCTTAGAAACAATATAGTCAACATGTTTATTAAAAGTTAATTTCGTGTCAAAAATCACTCCAAGATCCAAGATATGGTTAATGATCTTTTTCAATCTTCTTTTTTAATTAAGGTGTTAATATTTTTTTCCTTTCAAACTGAAAACCGAAAATTCGGGTTTTACATTCCCCAGCAGTGTACCATAATTATCTTGTATATCTTCGAGATAAGATTAAAGATTTATGGCGTCCCACAAACTTCAAAGTGACCACTAATTTGTTTTCGCCGATCTGGTAGCTAATGGCAATTTCTTTTCTAGCGAAAAGTGTTACCTTCTCATTGCCCGCTTCGCACAAACAGTAAGAACAGGGTAAAGAGAAGGCAACATTTTTTGTAAAAAAGAAAACGCGGTAAACAAAATCGAGTGTGAAACCGGTAGTGAATATTGTCTTTGACTGTCAAAACAATTTTATAAAAGAAAAAATAATTTGCTCTCCATCTATAAGTGTATGTACATACATACATATATACCACACGTATTAAATAGGAAAAATAAACTTAAATCGATATAGATTCCGAAAAGGTCAGGTTTTTCATTCAGTTTTTTTCAACGGTTTAACAGCCTTATTATATATCACGAACGATAGGCAGCACGAACGATTCGTCTGCAGAAGAATGCTTCAAAAATTAGTCCGGCGGCATCGTTCCAGCCGGTTTAAACGTAACCGAGACGATTATAATGTAATCGATCAAGAGAAAGACCAAGACGCCGGATGGAGTACTAAAATCGCATTCGAAGAAGTTGTCGTCTGCAGACGAATAGCTCGTGTTGCCTATCGTTCGTGATACAAAATAAGGCCTTAAAACCTGAATAAGGAACCGCTATTAATCAAGATAACATTATTTATGGAGTAGTCATATACGATATGATTCAAAGTTTTGGAGTATGAAACCTCATTGCATTGCTTTGTGTTAAAGAACAAGTGATTAGCGGAACACCACTGCTGAAACACAACAAGATCATATTGCAGATTATGGCAATCAGATCATATCGGCAGATAGACTTTGACATCATCTGCGCATTAAGTAGAGTTGGGTAATTTAGTTCATTTAAGTGAGTCTAGTTCGAATTACTTAAAAGAACTGGGTCATATAGTTCATCTAGTTCATTTATGCATTTGTGCTATCACTAGAATAACGAAATACACCCCCAATTCCAACACCAATGTAGAATTTGTAATTTTTTTTATTTGTAATTCATTCATATGTACATACATTGGGAGATCAACTTTGTAAAAAAGCACAAAAGATTATGACTTGAAAATAAAAATAAGTAAAATATATATTTGGCCGTATTCTTGTTTTCGTACAAATCGAAAATTTGAAATTTTACAATTACTTTTCTATACAAAAATTTTAAATTTTCGATTCGTACGAAAACAATATTCTCACCCATTATAAATAAAGAAATATAATGTAAAATACTTAATTTCACTCCAGAAACACTAGCGCAAGGCTTTCACCGCAAAAGAAAAATAATTGGCGCAAATAGAAAAGTGCAGCCACCACGGTTGTAACATCATACAATTCTGTGGTTGTCGTAATAACTTTAAATTTTTTGGGAAAATTAAAATAATGGTAACACTGCAGATTAACAAATGATAGAGTTGTCGTCATTTGCTATTTACCCCCAGATTCACGAAAGCGATTTAAGCGAAGTGTTGATGTAAGTCATTTATGCACAATATAAACAACAGTGGTCCACATTGAGTTTCATGCGGTATTCCAGACCATGCATTGATGACAGTGTCAGATTTTGTGGGACCTATTTTAAACAAAAGCTTCCGCCCGACTTAAAAATCTTTCAAAAAATTTCAAAAGTGTGCCTCTAATCCCGTATATAGAGAGCTTGCGTAAAACAATGAGATGGTTGACATTGTTAAAAGCTTTAGAGAAGTCGGTATATATGACACCCAGCTGATATTTTTGCTCGAGAGCCTTAACAATTTGGTTCGTGATAATTAAAAGATTACTGAATGTGGATCTACCAGGAAGAGACCAGTGTTGAAAGCGGCTAAAGACATCTTTAGCATGTTGAAAAAGTTTAGTATTTAAATAGATATTATCAAATATTTTAGCGAATGTGCTTTGTTTAACAATTGGCCTATAGTTGATAATGTTGCTACGATCACCTGTCTTAAATATTTGTGTAATTGGGGAAAGTTTCCAGAAATCTAGGAAAATACCACGTTTAAGGAAAATGGTAAATAACGAGGACAAAGGATGACAAATATTATTAGAAACCATCTGTATATTTTTGAAATCAGCTGGTAATATTTGAACATAAGAATATCAAAACTGACAACTACATTCAGCGCGGATATTTTTTTAGCAGACACAAAAATAATAATTTAAGAAAAATATAAAATGAATTCGATAGTTATACGTATCATTTTGGAGGAAGAAGAAAATGAAAGTCAACGAGCAAATAGAAGACAATTGAGAGATAATTCTAATCCCCTGGAGATGACTGAGATTTTGTAAGGACAACAAAATTCATTGCTTGTATTTGTTTGATGTATTTGATACTTTCAAGTTTAAGCAAAATTATAGAGTAGACAAACAAGTTTTTAAACCAATGTCAAGACGGAAATTCGCCATTCCACCAATTGTTAAACTAAGCGCCTCATTGCACTTTTTCTTGCAGAGGGTGGATTCCAAAAAGGAATTGGTAAGGATTTTTAGGTTGATTTAGCGCAATAAACTTTCATTCAGGTCCTCTCCGAAGTGCTAGCAATATAAAATTTGGCCAACTCCGGAAGAACAACGGACAATTGCTTAAGATTTTTATGTGAAGTATAGCATTCCAGGATACATCGATGGAACTCCTGTCAGTTAGAGTTGGGTGATTTCCTTCAGTGGAGTGATCGAACGAGCTAGTTCATTCACCAAAAGTGAGGTAGTTCGTTCACCTCGTTTAGTCGATTACACTAGTTTACAAATTTTCAGTTTCAAACGAGTACCTCGATAAAAAAGTGCTTTCTAGCACAATTTGGGGTCGCTGAAAACGAAAATGATACTCATTTATTTTTCTCAAGAAGCGTTTTTGCGATTTTTGCAAAAACCCTGTTTTTCGTATCTTATTTCAGTTTTTCACCGAAATCTCCGAGGAAGTTAATATCATGAAGCAATGATATACATTTTTAGAAAGGTACAGACCTCCTCTTTAGAGCAGTATGTCGTTATTAGTAATCTAGTGATTATTACTTCCGCAGAAGACGTTCAAATTTAAAAAAAGGTCATTTTTTGAGCTTTTTTGGAAATTATTGAAATTTATCGACGTTTTACTATAAAAAAATTTTTTGTCCGATACATGAAATTTTTAGTTCTAACAAACAAGTCAAGCTAAAGATTGTCTAAATCGGACGAAAAATTTTGAAGTTATAACCTATTTTGTGAAATGATGCATATTCAGCTTCTGACATTCATTTTTACACCTACACAGAAATAAATTATGATGCAGGGCTGGGGTTGAATCCATGTCCACGGAATCTTACCAAAATGGTAAAAAACACAAAAAAAAGTCTTTTTTGTGTTTATTTATATGCTGAATCAAAGTAAACGTTGTGTGGGGGAACATAAATATATCCAGTGGTAAAATTCGTTAAGGCGAATCTCCATAGCATGCGTATACGTATGCGTGCGTTTGACAGAAAAATGTAATATACAAATTTCTATGGCAGCACCTACATAGCAACGCATCAAAATGTAAGAAAATTTTATGGATTTTGATTTCTAAGCATAAATGTCATACGCACGTATACGGATACGCATGCTATGGAGGTCCGCCTTTACTGCTTGAGGGACATTGAACGTCCGCTATATTTTCCTGCCCCGTTAGATAGTTGACAAACGTTATCGGATTTCGTTTCGTACTTTTGTTGGACAGTTGTTCCTTTTGTGCTAATTTCGGGCTAATGAAAAATTGTTTCAAAGCTTTAGCAAAATATCAGGAAAATAAAGCCTTGAAATATTTGAAGACGGTGTTTCCTAAACTGTCGACAGAAAAAATCAAAGCAGGTATATTAGTCGGGCGACAAATCAGAAAATTGTTTGATGATGCAAAATTTGAACGATGCTTGAACAAATCTGAAGTAAAAGTTTGGACTGCCTTTAAACAAGTTGTTCACGGTTTTTTGGAGAACAACAGAAGCAAAAACGACTGTAAATTGATTGACAATTTGATGAAAAACTAAAATGCCATTGGTGAGTGTGAAGTTTTTTTAGGTTAAATGTAAGTCTGTGAAAATCCATGCAACATTCTTTTTGTGACTTATACCTAAATATCTTTAACGGTTATACCTTGTATAGATTAAAAAAATTATTTTAAGAAAAAACTATTTAATAATTTACAACATTTTTGATTTATTACAGGTGCTCGAATGTCTCTGAAAATGCACCCGCTCAATAGTCATTTGGACTTTTTTCCAACGAATTTTGGAGCTGAGAGCGACGAACAAGGCGAAAGATTTCAGCAGGACATTGCAACTATCGAAAAGCGGTATGACGGTTTCTGGGATCAGGCCATGATGAGCGACTATTGTTGGATGCAACTTCGAGAAGACAGAATGGAACACAAACGAAGAAGTTTGACAGGAAAATCATATTTTCGACCTGAAGTGTGAAAATGTTAAAAACCTCGAATTGCTTGTATTTACATTATGCGTCATAACTTCTACATTTCTTCTTCGATCGAAGCAATATTTAGCTCAAATTGTATGTGACAGAATTGCCTTCAAATTCTTATCATATATATCTGCATTAAAAATTTGTATCTTATGAAAAAAAGTCAATAAACCTCATTCATTTCCAAAAAGGCTCAAAAAATGAGAATTTTTTTAACTTTGAGCGGCTGCTGTGGAAGTAATAATCACTAGATTACCAATAATGGCATATTGCTGTAAAGAAGAGGCCTGTACCTTTATAAAAATGTATATCATTGCTTCATAGTATTAACTTCCTCGGAGATTTCGGTGAAAAACTGGAATAAGACACGAAAAAAAGGTTTTTTGCAAAAATCGCGAAAACGCTTCTTGAAAAAAATAAATGAGTGTCATTTTCGTTTTCAGTAACCCCAAGTTAAGCTAGAAAGCACTTTTTTATTGAGGTACTTTTTTCGTGTAAACTAGTGTTATTTCATTCGAACAGATCACATTAAGGCAAATTTATAAAGGTGGCAGCAACATAACAAAAACAACGACCCCATGTGTTTTGTATTACAGGTGTTATGCCGGAATCTCAAATCGCCCCAAAGTTTACATGTATTTTGCAGGGACGGAAAGAATGATTATTTTTGAAACTCTAACCAAAAACATCAACATCTTGTAAGCGTCGTAAAACAGTTTTAACTATTATTCACATATTTGTTTTCGTATGTCCTACTGTAATCTACAATGATTTTTATTTTTCGAGTATAACCAATAAAAATTAAAAATAGTAATTGATATATAATTAATATAATATATGTATATAATTAATCCCAACGGTTTTACCCTCCATTCCCGCCCAACCGGCACGAGAGGTGCAGTCCGCATGACGTACGGAACCTTTTTTTTTTGTCTTTTGTTTTTTAGTCGTGGCGAGTCGAGGAAAGCAGGAGTTTGTTAAGTGTCGAGATCTAAAACTATTCATCTACGGAATTAAATTCATCGGCCGATTGGATAAAGATATGATATAATTTATTAATACAGTATAGTTCTCTTTACAGTAAAAAGCGAGTCCGATATGTCAAACGTGCTGGAATGAGAGTTAACAAACAACGGAATGGCTCGTGTAGTTCGAAATTAGTTTTGCATGGCTTAACAAACAGAGGTCGAAAGTGTCTTGATACTCGAGAGGGAACGTTAAAGTTTACTTCAGCCAGAAGGGCTGGGTTATTAAAAAACCAGTCATTAATTTTACGATAAATATTATGCCTAGCATTTATCTACGACTTGCAAGTGAAGGCAAATTAATTAGCTTTAGACGACTAGTGTAGAGTGGAGATTGTACTCTGAATTCCAGTTAAAATCACGCAAAGCAAAAAGTAAGAATTGTTTTTGAATTGATTCAATCCTATCTGAATTAACTTGATAGCGGGTATTCCAAACAATAGATCCGTATTCTAATATTGGTCTAACTAAAGTTGTGAAAAGAGTTTTAGTAACATAGGAATCGCTGAATTCTTTTGACCATCGTTTTACAAGCGCAAATACGCGTTTCGCTTTATTGACTGTAGCATTAATATGAAGTTTGAAATTGAGTTTGGAGTCCATTGTGATACCAAGATCGACAAAATTGGATATCTGTTCCAGATTATAATTCGATATAGTATAAAAAGCTATCATTCGAGAGAAGCACATAACATTAAATTTTTTAAGATTTAGTGGCATATAATTTGCATTACACCAAGTAACCACGCTGCTTAGATCTGCTTGTAAAAAAGACCTTTCTTCGATAGTGGAATATGATTTAAAAAGTTTTACATCATCGGCATACATTAAAATTTTTGAATATTTTATTACAGAAGAAATATCATTTATGAATAGCACGAACAGAATCGGGCCAAGGTGGCTTCCCTGAGGAACTCCTGAAGAAACGCTAATAACGGTTAAAGAACAGTTTTTAAAAACAAGTAAGGAGAGGCTGTCTTGAACACGCGCAAATCAATGGAAATAGTAACTACTGAAAAACTGATTTTAATTTGCTTGCTGGCTTGCGTCTGTTGGGTATGCTAGTAATATATATAGCTGCGATCTTAGTGATTTTTTGAACAAATATTCCATGATCTATTAGCAAATATCTCACCAAGATTCATGTTTCAATCTTCTAAAATGAGTGAGTAATAGCCAAAATCCTCTTAT
>JAPVRG010277583.1:6410-16433 GCA_029783565.1 Rhagoletis cerasi
AATCACACTGATCTCCTTCCAGCTAAACCTGAGTTGCTTCGCCCCTCAATTGACTGTTCTTCTCCACGTTTCGGTGGGTATTCCTGGAGGTCTGCCTCTGCCGATTAGGCGACTCCAATGCAAGGCCTTCTTTGCACTTAGTTCCTCTTCCATTTCTGCTTCCGAATAAAGATGCCAAGGGGCCTGGTTATTGCAGTAGTGACTGTACAGGTGGAACTGCAATACAGCACTATCGATAGCAGAATGAATTTGAAAAGCTCAGTCCTAATCTTTGTCAGTTCAAGAGTTTCGTCGTATGCCAAGTCTTGTCTGGCATATTTAGATCCTTGGTGTTATTAAAGTTGGTTTTCAGGCTCACCGGCCTAACTTTTCTGTGTAGCGCGTTGCCTATTTTAGACAGATGAAAAAGACGTTGCACCATAAGAAATGTGTCGTCAGCTTATACATTGTGGTACAGTAAACTGGACATGAACCACCGAAGTCCGCAGTCCGGGAGTGGCCTCATGACAGCATTCAACATGTCTTCAATCACCAAAAGAGAGAGAAGCGGAGAGGGTATGCAACCTTGTCAAACTGCGCTTTGCGAAATACACGCCACTTAGCTCCGTTGTATGTAGATTTGATAACAGCGACGATTTTTTCGTGCACTACTCTACATCACAGGGCTGCCCAAAGGAATTCTCTACGAGCACAAGGAAAGCCCTTTCGAAATCAGCAAACATCAAGTTCAGATCTGCTCCGAATACGGCTCACTCCTCTAATAGCAAAATTTTATTCAACTTCCCTCTGGATGGCCCTATAAATATACATACATACGTTCGGCGTTTGCAACAAACCCGCATCTGTTCTACTTGTGTGCGGGCTAGCCTTGACCACGCGCAAGGCGAATGTGTCCGGCACAGTATGCAACTAAACATCAAAAGGCCAAACCACAAGAGGACAAATCACAACAAAACAAAGCGGAGAGCACAGCGTGGCGGTTAACAGTAGGAGCATGTGACGACTTGATATACGGCAACGCAACACTGTGACACTTTGCACTAAAAGAGAGCTATGACATGAACACGCCGCGGAGAATTGGCGCACAGAGGCAAAGGCAAGAACAATGCACGAAACTTTATAGACGGTAAGCCGGGCAGCGCACTCGAGAGCGGTACAAATAGATGCATCGCAGGGACAAAGTAAGTACATACATATGTAGCAAAGGAAAATCAAAGTGGACGCTGATTGTGGCATAATACCATCATATTCAAGTAACAGACTCTACATACTACAGACATTTGTGATTGTATTTATATTGACAACTCCTAAAAAGGAGTCATTAGGCGTATGCGATCCACAAAGCAATCGAATTAGCTGCTGACATTCGATTAGATTGAACTAATGGCAAAGCGGTCAGAAGGACCCTTAGTTCTGCAGCGAGCTGCTGGAAATGTCAACAGCCTTTTTTGATCAGACTGGGTGGCTGGGTGGCTAGGTGGCTGACTGGCTGCAGCAATCAATTTTCCACCACTTGCCGAGTTGAGATGGCATACGAAATTTAATTTTCAAGTTTACTTAGCGTGCATACATTAAACTCTTCGCTGTGGCCCTTTTTCGGTACTTCGTTGGTAAATTCAATTAAATATTTGGATTTGCTGCGCAGAGGCGAAGTTGCATATTCATTTTATTTTTTATTTTTTGACTTGATATTGAATTGAAAATCCTGCAACTCGCTTGCACTTTTCTTCCACTTTCTTGCGTCCGATTTCTATGCACTCCAGGCAAGTTAAATCGTCGTTGCGCTTGCAGCTGAGTCACTTGCCGTTTTTGCGACGCAAATTAATGTGACCGCCCAACCGCTAACGCCCATTAATTCATTGCGCAAATTACTTTCTATGGAACTCGAATTTTGTATTCGTCGCAATTTTTGCTATTTTGCATTTAATTTGACCACACACTACTGGCTAGTGGGTAGTTTTCGTCTAACTAGAGAAAGTGCTAAGAAGTTTTAACTGTTTATTCGCTTATCTACATATATCTTTGCATATTCAAATCGTGCTGCTTTCACTGGCATGTTGAAAAGTTTGTGAGTCAGACGATATACATATATATTTTTTTTCAATGATGAGAAACGGGACTCGGCTGATAAAGAGGTAATTTTTCTTGCGTACGCACAAAATATCTGCCGCGAATAAGTCGGGTAATGGAACTACATGTATTTCATGGTCAGAGAAATACTCGAGAAAAATAATAAAAGCAGTATAAGGGGGAGGTACTAAGAGGAAGAAGTAGTAGGACGTGGCGCTTGCGTTTGTATTTGAGAAGTTTTGAGGTTGGTTGTATACAAAAATACTTTTAAGGCACAGTTAACCCTTTTAGGACCGATGTTGCCTATTCACAATTTCGTTAATAAATATTGTTGTTTGAAATATGTTTTCTAACGGTTTGTTTTTAATGATACTTTAGAACGTCAAAAAGCTGAACATCATTCCATAATTATGGAACCACTTAGTTTTCTACGTATTTTCGTTGTGACTAGCTGTGCGCAATATTAATGTTGCTAAAGTTGTTCTGCAACATTTTAAAAAATACATATAATAAAATATTTTTTTTTTAAGAAAACTGTTCAGTTTATAAAATTTAATAAAGAAAAGGAAATGAAAAAATCAAACCTAGAAAATTTTTTTTGGTTTTTGTTATAAAACTTTGTAAACATTTATAAGCAACATTGCATAACCGTCAAACCAAAGATCATAGACGTTCATATTTAAAGAATTGCCGACAATAATATGCCGTCAAAAAAGCTTAAGCCTTACCCAATTTAATTCGGTCTTCAAAGGGTTAAGCACGCCGACAACTGCTTCTACTTTTGTGGCTTTACCGCTTAAATTCAAGCTCTTCGAATGCCTGAAATAGAATTTGTTCTCTTTTCCGACACATTGACACTTTTGCTCTCTAAGCTTCTGTGCCTGCCGCGACTCAACGCTTCCTCCAAAAAATAAACATACTTACTTTTATGTATATTAAATTCGACTTTACTTGCAATGAAAATGCAATCTTAGCAATCCTAACAATTACACAATCAACGCCAGCACGCCTTATGCCACCCCAAAACTCCTCCCGAACACCCGTCCACCCGCGCAGTAACCCCGCACGCTGTCGGTCATTCTGCTATTGCAGTGTGAAGCCACTGCCATTTCGAGTGGCAACAGCAAGCTGCTCGAGTATTTTAATTTTTCCGCGCCTCCATCACAAACCGCACGCCCACTCCTATCACACCCCTATCGCTCTCGCTCAGCTTGGCATTTATAGGTCGCAGCTTATGCGAACAAAATTGCAGCTACTTCTCATTTTGTGCTGCCTCTGTCATCCCTTCACTTTCATAGCGCCCGCTTGCTCCTCTTTCCTCTTCTTGGCGCCGCGGAAATGCACCTACAAAACTATTTTTCTGCTCCCAATTGCTTCAACAGTTAATTTATGCGCATTTTTTCTTAATTTTTTTTTCAGTTGCACTTCACTTTCACCGTTTACGAGTACTTTTTAGTGTTTCTTCTTCGCTGTTTTTTTTTTAAGTCGACGCTTGTTGGCAACGTAAGTTAGCAATTTATTTACCTACCTTTTTCCACAGACATGCACATAAATATTACCATTTTATAGAGTTTTATACTCACATACATCCTTATATATACCCAGCTCAGTGCAATTGTTCAGTGAAAGCAAGCGATTTCGCATTTAATTTTGCAATTTAATGACTTTCGCTTTTTTTCATATCCGGTTATACTACATACACATGTACATAGGTGCATATATGCGAACGTAACCATTTGGTTGAGTCAGCATCCTACGCTCGAAGAATACCTAGAAATGCATATGGATGTACATTAGACCGTATCGAAAAAAAAGTTCGCCGTACACCCCCTCATATGAAGTGTTTTTGAAAAGCATTCAAAAAAAATGATTTGGACAACCCAGTAGTCGCCCAATTAAATTTTTTGTCATATCTTCATTATTTAATCTTTTGCGAATGAAATATTTCGATTAGTTCAGTAGAACCCGAAATAAAACACATTTTATTTTTAGTTGGAAACCCATACAGAAAAAACCAACTGATTTTTTTTATGGAGCACGTGAAGAAAACCCTCCTCCTCGAGACAAAAACATGATGTATCACACTTTCAAATCCGACTATAAATGCCGAAGATATGAAGAAAAATGTAATTGGGCGACTACTAGGGTTGTCAAAAAAAAATGTTTTTAAATGCTTTTCAAAAGCACTTCATATGAGGGGGTGGATGGCAAACTTTTTTTTCCTGTAAGGCGAGACGCTCTAATATACATATATATACATTATGGTGGTCCTTAAATGTAGGAAGAAAATTTTTACCCAGATTTCCTAAACCTCAATCCTTAGGTCGATACTATTATAGTCGGAGATATCGTATATAAATTTTGGCCCTGATTGGAGACGGGTGAGGAGAGTCGCACATGGGGGATCCCTCTATGGAGACTCAAAAAATTAGAACTAAATTTTTTTTCATTTAATACCCAAAATCGATATTACTATAGTCGAATATATCACATATAAGTTTTAGTCCCTATTGGAAATGGTAGGGTCATCTGAACTTTGACCCCTGTGCGACACGCCTTAACCAGCTCCAATCGAGACCCAAATTAATATGTGGTACCTTCGACTATATTAGTATCGATTTTGGGGATTATGGAGATGAAAAAAATAATTAATTTTAATTTTTTGAGTCTTCATAGGGATATCTGAACTATGACCCCTTTGCGACACGCCTTAACCATCTTCAATCTTGTATGTAATATACTTGAGCGTGGTGTTACCGATTGAGGGGTTGAGACTGAAAAGAATCGTTCATTTGATTTTTTTAAGGACTTCCCTAATGTACATATATACACATATATTAGTTCGAATATGCATTCAAAGTCTGCTAGATTTGTATATACATGAATACCACCAATGTTTTTCAGAATGCAGAGTACACCCAGAAAAAAAGTTTTGTTATAATTACCATGTTAGCATATTTGCATATGGCGAAATAAATATTAAGTTGGCGAAGGTCTGCAATTTACTTCAGCCTTTTGGTTGGGAAAAATGCATATTTGTTAATAATTACAAAACCTTTGTCTTTATTCGGCATGATTGTTGGTTGAATCAAATCATTGTTGGGGGAAAATAAAATAAAAATATGTGTTTATAAAAATGTTGTCCATACTACAACAAAACCGCATACTATACATATATCAGAGTTCCAAATTTGGTTTAAAACTTGGGAAAATTCCACACTTTCGTCAATATACACACATATTCCACTTCTTAATAAGATTTTGGTGAAGGATGCAGTTTTTTAGTCCATTGAATTTTTGTAAGCACAAATTTCCAAAAGCTGAGAAATACTTTGATTTGTGGGAATTTTTTAAAATAATCATTAAAATTAAAAAATGCTAAAAAATTGATTATTACTAATCGTAATGGAAATTTAACAGCTCTGGTTGTATATATGTATGTATGTACACACACTGGGGATCAATTTTTTTTTCTTTTATACAATTTTTTGTTTTTGACAGTCAAAGGCAATATTCACAACCGATTTCACAATCGATTTTGCTTAGCTACCAGATCGGCAAAAGAAATGAGTAGTCACTTGGAAGTTTTTTGGGACGCCAAATATACAAGATAATTATGTAACCAAATTTAAAAAAACCGGCTTTTAGAAACATCGATTTTTTTTGAACATCCCTAGTCTGCGGTATTCGCCATCGCCGTAATGCAAACAATATGAACTAGTATTTACGAATCCCAAACAATCCTGCAACTATTTGGCTCAACATAAATGAATATCAGAAGCTTTAATATATTTAGTTATAATTACCAAACCTTGGTAATAGTTCCGAAATATTGCCAAAACTCAGCAACTAAATATATTTCTCAGTGTACAGCACACTGTCGGCTTTATGTGTTGCCACATTCGACGGACATAAATTTGCAATTAAAAGTAACCGTAAATTTATGACTTTTAGTTCTGCGTGATTTGTTTGTTATACGCGCGAAAGTGTTAGTTATGCTATAGGTGCATATGTATGTGTGAAAATGAAAGTTCACATTGAAAATTTAAAGTCTATTGCATATATGAATAATGCACTTTATAACTTCAAAATAAGTATATTCAAACTGCTTTGTTTATACGCACGTAACTAATGTCCAGCAAGAATTTTTTTTGTCGAACTGTTTTTTCAGGCTAATCTTCTAAACGGCTGCACCGATTTTATCGCGAATTTAACTGATGGGTAGAGGCTGGTATGGTTTGATTGATATTAGGACTACAAGTCCTTTAGCACTGCGACCATATATATCTATTGTGCCCCTTCAGTAACTTTTTCTTTGTTTAGTATGTTTAAGAATAGAATGAGTTTCTTTTGTGCTATAACTGTGAGATTCGTCTTGCAAAGGGTGTAGGTGCTAAGGAATTTGGCGCTAACACTTTTTACTAAGTTTTTGGCCGAGCTTATCCTCTAATTCGTGGTGTGCGTCCTGATGGTATAACACAATTTTACGCCGCCTCCAAATGGCAAATGGATTTTATGATAAGCATTTGAAAGGCAGAAATACACTTTTTTGTTTGGATGTCGCTTGGACCACGGATCGAATCCTAGACCTGCGGAGTGCTATTGCGCACCTCTAACCCCTCACCACGGCGACTCTTTAGTGCTCCACAGAGTGTTCTTAGTTGTCTTCTTACCAGTTCAAAGTTTTGTATCAAATCCCTAATGGGCCTTTTGTAATTGCCCTTCATAATTACGGAGATGTCATCCGCATATATATATACATATAGCGTCTAGCATTGAAAGTCTGCTCGAGGTCAAATATCAGAACAGAATATAAGACTTGTCCTTGTGGAAGGCCTTTTACTATAGTGATGACAAGCTATTCATGGCCGAGGTCCGCTATGATCCACCATTGGTTCAACATGTTGCAGGTTTGTTTTGCAATTTTTGGATTTGTACCCCTTTTCGAAAACACTAGATCTAGTGATCTAAAATTCGCATGGGTAGATGATTTTTCTGTATGTTATAGGATATATTTTATCTTAAAGTTGCTATACGCAAAGTATCGAGTCACAAGCAAAAGTTTTTAGTGGAAGTAAGTAAGAAAAGTGGTTTTCTTGGATCAAGTTTGTATAACTTCTTTTTCTTTTCTACAGCATCTCCGTCTAATGAAATGAAAAAGCGAAAACTAAAAATTTGTTGTTGGTTGGAGAAAGTGAGAGCAGTCCCAGATTTATCAGCAACATGTTGATTTTAAAATTATTAAAATAGACAAAGTTGTCAAAAAATCATAAAAATATTTTTTTACTGAGGCAGAATTGTAGGCCTTCGTCATCATATTGATATATGTACATTATAGCGCCTCGCCTTACAGGCGAAATAAAAAAGCTCACCGTACACCCCCTCATATGAAGTATTTTTAAAAAGCATTTAAAAAAATAATAAAAAAAAAATTGTGGACAACCCTAGTAGTCGCCCAATTACGTTTTTCTTCATATCTTTGGCACTTATAGTCAGATTTTAAAGTGTGATACACGAATGTTTTTGTCTCGAGGAGAGGGGTTATCCTACGGATGTTCATTGACTTCATGTGCTCCATTGTGGTACTTACCCACCAGATCTCAGTTGCTACCACCCTAACGTACCGCCCTAATGACAGTAAATTAAACATCGTCAAAAATCATTAATCTTGTGGGCAAAAAGTATTTCGATTACTTCAGTAGGAAACCCATACGGAAAACCCAACTTTTTTTGTTTTTTTTTTATGGAGCACCTGAGGTCAATGAACTTCCGTAGATAACCCTCCTCATCGAGACAAAAACATTGGCGTATCACACTTTAAAATCCGACTATAAATGCCGAAGATACGAAGAAATATGAAATTGGGCGACTACTAGGGTTGTCCAAAAAAAAAAAATTATTATTTTTTCAATTGCTTCATATTAATAGACAAAAAATTCTGTTATTCAGCAACATGTTTATCGTTTTGGCCATCCAGCAACAAACTTTAGTTTTGCTTCTTCAGAAACAACTTAACACACAAATTCATGTTTTGGTCTTTCAGCAAAATTGTTGATTGCGAATTTTAGGTCAAACTTTTGCCCTCCAGCAACATGTTGATTAATTTTTAATGTATGCTCATATTCATTGAATAGATTTTGCCAAAATTAAGAGATGTGGCGAACCTTTTCAACTGTGTAGTGACAATTCGCAGATACCGAAAATTTTTTATTGGTCCTTAGCAAAATGTTGTTATCCAAAATTTGTTTGTCCTTGTCATGCTGATAGCCAAAAACTTTTCTTAGTCTTAACACCATGTTGATAGCCAAAAGACTTGTGATTTTCTTAGCAACATGTTGATGGCCAAAAGACTTTTGTTTTTCTAAGCAGAATGCTGATAGCCAATAGACTTTTGTTTTTCTAAGCAATATGTTGATAGCCAAAAAACAATTTATTTTTTTAGCAACATGTTGATATCCAAAGGACTATTTCTTTTCTTATCGACATGTTGACAGCCAAAGGACTATTGATTTTCTTATCAACATGTTGAAGGCAAAGGACTATTGATTTTCTCAGCAACCCGCTGATAGCCAAATGACTATTGATTTTCTTAGCAACATGATGATAGCCAAACGACTAGTAATTTTCTTAGCAACATGTTTATAGCTAAAAAACTTGGTTCCTACCAACATGTTGATGCCAATATAGCACAACTCTTCAACCGGTTCGTATAAACATCAAACTTCAAACAGCAATCCAGCTAACTCAAAAAATCGCTTCGAATCAGATTCTGATTTGAAAAGAATATTTCTGCTGAATTTGAACCGCCATTTTTTCACTTTGGTTTCGATGAATCAAATAAATAAGCCTTAATTTCCATATCGGGAATAGTTTCGAAGTATGATGTAGTTAGAAGACGCAAGAAATGTGTACTTTGCTTTATCTTATGTGAAATTAATTTAAATCGCATATTTCTCAATAATATTCAGAAAACTTAAGCAGGCCAAAAATGGGTGCGGCGTGGTTTGCGTGTATATGGCGAAGTTGACAATTTTCTTTTTGGGGGTTGCGATCGGTTGTGTAATTTAATAGTGTTTAATCGAGTTGTTGTTTTTTGGCGCAATACATGGCCATTATTTTCTCTCCGCGTTCCATGTTTAATCAGGGGCGAACAACGTCAAACTAAAATCGTCAACAAATCCACACGTGTGTGGCAAAAATGAATTTCAACCGTTCGTTTCGATTTGTTGCCCGTTTGTGGCCTGCTTTACATTCGTTAAAGCGTTAGGAAACTAAATACATATGTCAACGTACATACATATGTATGTACGAGTATGTACCCACACGTATCCCTCAACAAATCTCGCTGTAATCCTTTTCTTATCGCCAATTAAAACAGCACTGGTGCAGAATTCCATTTAAGCTCTCGTTATTACATTTTGCTCTCATAAATGCAAATGTACATACAAGTTTACTTACACATGCACCAGTGGTGGAGCTAGGGGGACAGGGGGAGAAGGGGGAGAAGGGGGCAACCGCCACGAGTGCCAAGCTCTGGGGTGGCAAATCATCCTCAACATACACTTTTTTTCTTATCGAATATTTCTTTAAAAATTACTTGAGTACACTAAAGCAATTCCTGTTATCGAGACATTATTTATTGCCTTAAGCTGGGTATTGTGTTTTTCACGTTAAAATTTCTCTGTTACCTAGCAACTATTTGGGATGACTTTTTAAATCTTTTGAACATAGAATGTGTTCCTGGCATCGTTTCCAATCACATTCAGTTCTTTTCACGCCTTGAACATGTTTTTAAGGGACGCTATAACCTTTACAACATTTTCACAGACTTTAGCAACATTTTGCGGTGAAAAATGTTGTCAAGGATATACATCGCTTAGAAACATGTTGAAGGCGTGAAAAGAACTGAATCTGATGGGAAACGATGCCAGGAACACATTCTATGTTCAAAAT
>JAPVRG010277594.1:1213-12373 GCA_029783565.1 Rhagoletis cerasi
TGTTCATAAAACAGCTGATTTGATATTTTTGTCTCTACACTAGTACAGTGGAATGCCATCCAAGACAAAATGGCGTAACTCTAGAATGTCAGCAAAACGAAATGACGAAAATTATCTCCCATTTTCTTTCGTTTTGACATCCTTAAGTACCAAAAAGCAAAAACAAACAAACATGGGATTTTTACTTACATGCCCTTGTTACCAGCTTATATGGATGTGCCCATGATAAAAAAATAGAAGGTAGTTTCACTCACTGATTTTTGTCGCCATGTTAGCCATGTGACTTTTGCTGGCTTTATGACATTTTCATCGAAATCAAGCTACCAGCCATGATAAAAAAATTATTTTTAACTGCTTTTTGAAAATTTTTAAACAAAAAATATATGTGCATACGTAGGAAAAAAATTATCAGTCGTTTAATAAAGCAATAAAAGGAAAAAAATTAGTTGCGCGTTTAAAGGCTGCACAAGTTCCGTACTAATGCCCTAAAATGGCGTGCGTTTTAAACATAATTGCTAAAAATTGCAAGAATGCCAGTATCCGCAAGAAATTTTAAAGTGGAACTTCTTTTTTTTATCAGGAACGTCGGAAAATACCAAGGCCCAGAAAAAACAGCAGAATCTCCCATCCCGAAATACCACAATTTGTATTTTACTAATAACAATGTGGCAACGCCGCTTGTAGTATGTACAAATTATGAAACTTCAAAAAAAGCCTGTATCCGTAAAAAAATTTGAAGTGAAACTACCTTCTATTTTTTTTATCATGGATGTGCCTTGCTAAAACTGTGAGAGTTCGTTTGACAACCTTAATTAATTGTTTTTGAATTTGAACAGCTTTGAACAGCTCAGCCGGTATACCGTCGGCTCTGGGGCCTTGCTGTTTTTGAGCTGCCTTATTTCTGTTCTCATCTCGTCTTGGTCAAGTGGAGGAACGTGAGCTTCGTCCCTATACATTGGTTCGGATCCTTCTTCATCAAACACGTAAGCTGTGTCGCCATTCAAAAGCATTGTGAAGTGATCCCCCCATATCTCAAATGTACTCCGGACATCTGTTACCAGACTTCCATCTTCATCTCTACAGGAATCAGCCCCGGTTTTGAAACCATTTTATTGCTGCCTTATTTTCTGATAGAATTTTCGAGTCGCATTCCTGTCTGCCAGCATCTCAAGCTTTTCGCATTCACGTCCCTCTGCCTCTCGTTTCTTCCTTTTGAATAGACGTGTCTCCTCCCTCCTCAACTCCCGGTATCTTTCAACTGTCGCTTGCGTATCATGCGTTCATCTGACCATATTCTGCATAAGAGTTGATGCATGCACCTTATCAACTCCTCTCCGCTGTACTTGAATAGCTCAGCTGGCAGGCCGAGGAGCACCTTTGTTGTTTTAAGCCTCGTAATTGCTATTCGTACCTCGTCATAGTCAGGCAGTGGGACATGGACTCCATCATCATCGACTGGAGTTCATCTTCTCCACTACTTTCAGTGCTGCTGCCATTCAATAGGATGGAAAAGTTTTCCCTTTAAAATTCAAGTACGCTCTGGACATCGGTCAATAGGCCGCCATGGTTGTTCTTACAGGAGTTCGCCCCGGTCTTGAAACCTTCCGCAAGTCGCCTAACTCTCTGATGAAATTTTCGGCCGTTTTTTTTGTCGACCAGCATTTCAAGCGCTTCGCATTCCCGTATTTCGGGCTCTTTCTTCTTCTTCGGCAAATACGTGTCGCTTTCCTCTTCAGCTCCCTACATCGCGCAATGGGGTAATTGGTCCTGATTTTGCGAATTCTTCAAAAAATTGAATTGAAATAGTAATAAAGTGTTTGGTATCTCGTGAAACTAGATAAAATTCCACATCACTAACCGAAAATTTTACCGTTGTGACTGTCATTGTTTTTCCACACTAAGCTTCCAAAGTTGATTATTCATAACAAGTTTGTCTGCGAGAGCAGATTTGTGTGACTTTGCTCGAGAATAAAGTGATTTTTTGAAAATTTTAAAGCAAATTGTAAGTATTATTTTGGAGCCTTCAACTTCAGGTATTTTTAGTGTGTTTAGTACATAATTGGTTTTAGAAATATGTGCGTTAATATTTTTAATCGATTTTTGTATTATTTTGTATATTAAAATAGACATGTATTTTTTCAATTGTGCATTTTTCCGCCCTTTCGACATCAGGCGGCACTTTACCGACAATCGACTTATTTAAAGAGTACAATATTCAAAAAATTATACAGTATAGCAACACGTGTGTGTATGTACAATACCATAGTGACGAATATTCAGACGAATTGATAACCACCTCCTTTTTTGAAGTCAGTTAAAAATTGAATTTTAATCGAAACATGTACAAAACGCATAGCGCATGTTTTGTTGTTATTATATTAGAAAATGGAGCTGTTAAATACCTTCTTTAAGCCGACACATGAAGCGCTTTGACTCAGTTCGCAATGATTCAAAACTGATGCATAAAGCAAATTTCAAAACATTTTGAAATAAGTGTATTTACTCGCTTAACATCGTTTGATATCGATTAAAGAAGCATCTGAACAGATTCCACGGACCGAAAAGGATCATAACCCAGCTTCAGTCATGATTTGGTGGGGTGTTTTTCTTCGATGGGGTAACTGCCTTGGATTTCTGCGAAGAAGTGGTCAAAACATCGGCCGAAGTTCACCAAGAAACCATTTTGGAAGCTGTCATAAAGCCACTTAATCATTCTCTGTTCCAAAACCAGTCTTGAACTTTCCAGCTGGATTCTGCGACGGCCCAAAAAGCTAAAACGTGGTTTCTTCAGCTCGTGCATTAGATACTTTGTGCATTGTTATCCATGGTATAATATGACTCCAACTTTACATAAAGTTTTTATTCATGGGCCATGAATTGCTTCCAATTGGTCAATTATCACAGGAAGCGCAGGTAGCTCGAAATAAAGATTTAAAAAAATACTGAGAGGATTCTTCGCCCAAACTTAGTCGAGTAAAATGTAATGAAGATATATTAAAAAGATTTATCATTACTTCTGACCCATTAGTTTGAAGCAGAAGAAAATTGTCATCAAAACAATTTACGAGAATACCACAATTGGCTATGGACCTTTTGAAATTACCACTTCTGCAAACTGATGATAATGTTAATGATGAAAATAGTAATACTGACAATGATGAGGATTGTTGTAATGAATAATGATTAGAATTGTAACAAATTATTGTTAATAATAAAAATTATTTATAAGAATAACAATATAAGTTTGACTTTATTATCTTTCCCACTAACTATTTTCGGACTTACATTTTTTTTTACTTAATATGATGCTAGTTATACAAATCAATCAAACTTTTTTTCAATTAACTGTACCTATGAATTGATCTACAGCTTCAGTGGCGATTACACATAGCATCTATTTTCTCTGCAGCTTCGTAACAACCCTCATCGTACCACAGATACATACATAGTTTCGGACAAATTAACAGGGTCGCGACATTTTGACAGTTTTTCTTTTGCTTTTTTAATGTTTACTAATTTAAAAAAAAAAAAAAAAACCGTGTAAATCCAAATTACAGGCTTTGTGCAATAATTATAAAAATTCTGAAAAGTTTGCCTAAAATTTAAAACTTTTTAATCAGAAAATTTAGTGAAAATTTTGGTATGCAGTTTTGTAGCCCATTAAATTCTAGTTTAACAAAGTGCAAGTTTAAAGTTGGGAAAAAATCCCGTTGATTGTTGACAAATTTTTTTTGCTGAAAGGGACTGCCATATACATAAAAAAATGTCGAACATACTTCGTATGGGAAAAATGCGAAACATCTTCAAACAAAAAAATGAGCTATACTATTACAAAAAATAATAAGCAATAAGAAAACAAAAAAAAAAAATTAGTCAAAACTAGTCAAAATGTCGCGACCGTATTAATTTGTTCGACACTATATGTAAACATACACAATGTGTAACTGAAAAATGTGAGTGACGCAAAAAGCTCAAAAACCACAAACAAGTTATTGAAAATCACAATGGTGAATAAACGAAAAGCAAAACACTTTAGAAGATAAACAAATAACCTCAGAGCAAAGAGCTGGTCTAGAAAGTTATTTTGCGGATCTGTGAGTCCATGAATCCATTTCTTCTTATATGGACCAATCTTAAATTTTTTGCTATTAAGGTTCTGTCAGATTTACGGCTCCTTCTACGGTCTCGGTCAGTCACGCTGTACTTTAATCAATCACAATTAATTTAAAAGTATTGACGCCCAGTGTGCATTCACGCGTTTAAGCATGTTTAAATATTGTCTACGGATACTGCGATTGCAAACAAAATGAAAACAAAAAAATTTCAAAAATCATTTAGAAAACTTAAGTCAAATTTTAAGACTCCAATTTTTTTTCGTTGGACTACGATTGCGTTCTGCACTTCACAGACGCTTTTTCATATTTCGGAAACACAACAAAATATATATTTTATCATTTTATAACCACGTTGCCTCTCATGATGCAATAATAAAAGGTGATATACGTAATAACAGCTCGTTTTGGCAACTCTTTTAGCTCAAGGTTGTATTGTGGAAGTTTACGAAGCCCGAGAGAAAGGGGAAGAAAAGAAGGTCGGATGCCCAATTTACCAAAGTATTGAATTAAAATTGTATAGAAACTTAAGCTAAATGTTATAACTTATGGGATACTTGTAAAATAAATGTTCTTTAAGTTAAAACACCAGATTTTTAAAAGTTTTTAAAGTTCGCTGTATGAGATTTTGGTATCTATACATAGTTCATGTTGTAGCTGATAAGAAAATTTTGCAAAAAAGAAAAAAAAATGTTAAAAAGGAAAACAAACAACACACCTTACAGTAATATATGTAAGTTACACATGTATATTAGAATATATGGAAAAAAACTTGTTTGCAAATTTTGATATGCATACCCTCTATATTTGTGCTTTTTAGCCTAAATAACATATACATATATGAAGTTTTATAGCCATACGATACCGATAACCCGTGCCGACTTTTAGTTGAAGTTTTAGTTAATAACTTGAATTAAGGCTGCCAAATCGTCCATGACAACTTTGAAAATGCAATAAATTCGAAATATTTCCCATATTTGAACGCATTTCTAGTAAATCTGCATCTTTACATTTTTATAGGACGGAAGGATTTCTCGCAAGGACATCAAAAAAAGTAATTAATGGAAAGAGTATATGGCCTTTGTAAGGGTGTATTACAAGACTGCAAAACGATATGTTTTCTAGTAAAATAATTTGTGTATGTCCTGAAGGATTGCAATTGTAGAACATTTTTGAATAGGTGTGACAGGGCGTATGATGAACATTAAATTATTAAATTCAATTTGTATTACAATTTTTTTCCTCATTTAAAAAAAATACCTTCCATAGCATTGAATAATCAAAATAAAGTGTTTTAGTCTTTGACATGTCCTCTCGGGTTGATATAATGGTTGTACTTCCGTATGACATAAAAAAATTTAACTAAACATAATTTTCATAACGCACTGATTTACAACAGTTGAACAGCCTGAAGGGACATATAAAATAAGAAAGCATATGATTTGGTTTATTTCATATTATATAAGGCATTTTTTTTAAGAAAAAGGAATGTAGTAGAAAAGTTGAATTTAATCATTTTGTATTTATCATACGCCCTGTCACACCAATTAAAAGATGTTCAGATTTGCAAGATTTCAGGAGATACACACATTTTCCTACTAGAAAAGATACATACATATATATCTTTGGAATTAACAAAAATTAGGAGCTCAGCAAAAATTACTTTTGGCAACAAAATATCTCCGATGAAAATTAAATTATCAAATTCAACTTTTATAACAAATTCTTTTCCTCCTTTAAGAAAAATGCTTTTAATAACATTAAATAAACAAAATAAAGTGTTTTAGTGTTTGACATGTACTCTCCGGTAGATTAAGGAACAAATTAAAAAATCTGGAAAATATCCTTTAAAATTTGTACCCTTTAATATCCTTATATATATTCATAGGATTTCAATTAAACAAAGATTCTTCAAAAATCGTTAAAAACTAAAAATATTTGAAGGACATTTTTGACATTTTTCAGAAGGATAATTGAAAATAAAAGTTATAATTAATCTTGTTTCGAATTCTTCTTTCATTTGATACCCATATCTCCATAACTTGTGTAAACTTTCGGAAATATATTATAATTTATGGTTCTTTGGTAAAAAACCAAAAACGTAGATTTACTAAATATTATGTCCTAATACTATAGGGAGTAATTTAATACCGTCTTATGCAGAAGTAAAATGAGTAAATTAACAAAACAGACGAACTGCACTAAGCTTATTCTGATAACTTTGACTGCAAGTCGGCACGGGTTGCCGTGGTCCGAATTGCATAAAATTTTATTCGGATACTTTTTAAGCCAAAACCAATAAAATGAGGGGGTATACGTAAAAAAAAACAACTGGTTTTTTTTGGGACAGTCTAATGTATATATTTGTATATTGTATATTTATAGGTCAAAAGACCGTAACAAATAAATAAATAAATAAATAAATAAATAAATAAATAAATATACTAGAAAACATATAATTTACTCTTCTTTTCATATAAAGTATATAGTATTAAAATAAAAATGTGTTAAAAACTGCGAGTACCAGTTTTAGTACTTTTCCATGAAAATCGCCCTGATATAAAAAGTAGTTTGTCAAAGAGGCAAGTTGAAATTTGCTAAGGGAGCTTAAGATGGCGATTAGAGCGAGACGAACGCGAACGTATAACAACTTCTTTTATTGCATCATCGTTGCCTCTGACGGAATTCGAACCCGGACCCTCCTGAAAGCTAACAAATAGTGGCAAGCATCGCTGCGCACTGAGCTACAGCCACGAATGTACATGTGTGTTCAAATGTTCACTTTGAATCAAGGCCAGACCAAGTGATTTGGGCTTTTATACATGCTGACAAACCTTCTATGAGAAGCCCTATGAGAAGGGCTTTGTTTGAGAAGCCCTTTTGCAAATGTCAACTGGGTGCATTCAAAATGCTTTGACTGCAGGTAGTAAAATGGCAGGTGTGACGTCAGCTATAGGCAAAAATAAATTTTTGTGTATAATCCCAGTAGGCCGTCAGGTAGTATCAATTATTAATACTTTCTACCTCACTTTTCATCTGCGGAGCATAACAACGTCCATTACTATTCCCCATGACTAACCCACAGCGATGGCCGCCTTCGCATGAATGACTTTGTGTAGTACAAAAAGCAATAGAGTCAAATCTTTCGAAATCGATCGTGCGTGCATGCTAACACACATGCTTCTTTCATCTGATCGTAACGGTAGTAATGTTAGGTAGTCAGAATGTATGCAACAGCTCAGTTCATGCCTGCTTCGTTGTGGAAAAAAGCATTAACACTCCTTTTATAGCTGCCAATTTAATGTGTTCATGACTGCTCCACACCAAACTAACAAAAGCATATATGTATGTTGGCATGAACAACATTCGCAGCACCTAACAAAATTGCCTAATGGGATGTTATATTTTCAGATGTATTTGTGTACTTGCTGTTAGTGCTTGTTGTTGATTATAGCGGAACAGAATTAAATGAATTTAAATTAAAGATGCCACATAAAAATGAACTGCGTAAATATTTTGCTCAAATCGCTTTAGAAGCTCATATTGTAACGTAATATGAGCGATGTGATGATGAACTTGCCTCCACAGAGTTTTTGTAATAATAATAATAATAATATTAATAATATTAATAATAATAATAATAATAATAATAATAATAATAATAATAATAATAATAATAATAATAATAATAATAGATTGGCACATGGCACAATACTTTAGTGTTTGGCCGAGCTTCTCCTCCGATTTGTGGCGTGCTCCTTGATGTTGTCACACAAAGGGGAGGGACCTGCAGTTTTACGCCGACTCCGAAAGCCAATTGGTTTTGTTGAGAAGCTGTTTTTCATGGCAGAAATACTCTCGGAGGTTTTCCATTGCCTGCTGAGGGGCGACCGCTATTAGAAAAAAATTGTATTTTTTATTTTTATACTCGAGCGCACATGTGCATAAGGGTTTTTAAACTTTGTTAATACAGTAGACGCTCACAAATTAGAAATCTCAGGAATTGGAATCCTCCAGGAATTAGAATTAAAGTTTGCAGTACATTAAGCGCTCTGAAATTAGAATTAAAAAATCTAATTTCAGAGCGTTTTTTTTTGTTGTTTCGATTTGACCACAGGAAAACTCCTATTTAGCTGTATTTTGTTTGAATAGTGTAAAACTTAAGAGGGGAATCACCAATTTATCTGTGTTAACCGCTATTTATTATGTTTTCGTCGCATTTATATACATTTTTGGCTAGTTTGCATGTGAAGTTTGATACGCCTTTACGTATTTTGCCTGTCTCTATAGAAAAGTGAAAGTAGATATTTTTTAATTAAATTTAATCCATTTTTAATTCATATTGAAATATAAAAAAAACGTCCGGAAATTAGAATAATTGAGAAAATGCAATTACCTTAAAATCAAAGTGGTTCTTATTTGCGAGCGTCTACTGTATAACGGTTGTTTGTAACAGCCTAAAGGAATCGATACAGATATAGACATATACATACCAAAATGCTCAGAATGAAAAGAGAAATTGATTAAGGCATATCAATCTTTCCGTCTACACGATAACTCGAGTAAAAATTGAGATATGTCGACGAAACTTGTTACGCGTATCGTGTTAAAAATGGGCGAAATCGGGCATTAACCACGCCTACCTCCCAGTTTGCAGAAATACAAAAACTGCCATATTTTAGTAGCTGCTTAAGCTTATTCACTCAAAATTTATGTTTGCAATAATTCCTTAGCAAGAAATACGATTATAACAAATTTTTAGAAAATGGACGGGGCACCGACCATTATGATGTATTTCGGTAACCGTTTTATCGATTTCTATCAAACTCGGTATGATGAATGTACCTGACACAAAGAGTAAGATGTTGAAAATGTTTGAAATCGGACATACCCGCTCATTTTTCATATAACAGTTAATTTCAGAAATATGAAAACATCGATATTTCGAAATTTAGAAACAGTAATTTACTCAAAATTGGTACTCACAACAATCTCTTAACAAAACAATAAAATTATTTAGGACCCCTGTGGGAAACGCCTTATCGATTTTGGGCATTAGATGCGAAAAAATTAGTTTAAAATTTTTGAGTCTCCATAGTGGAATCTGAACTTTGGCCCCTGTGCGACACGCCTTAACCGTCTGCAATCGGGACTAAAATTTTTATGTGATATCTCTGACCGTGGTATTACCGATTGAGGGGGTGAGACTTAAAATTTCATTTTAAGTACTACCCTAATATACATATGTATGGAGTTAGCAGTTTTTCATTGAAAACCCAAAAAATTTTTTTTGGTGTTAGCAGATTTTATTTTCAATCATTTTTTAGCGATTATAAATACTAAAAAACTTATTTGCTTTCACCATCATAGATAGATATTTTTCCCTTTCTGTCAGTAACAACAAGTTATTTCGGCCGAAAAGTGGAGTTAGCAGCTTTTACCGCGGCGGTGGCAATTTCATATTTCTTTTCACACTTATTTCAGAAATGTGACTTGCCCCTCTTACTTCTTGAAACAGAGCTCTGAATAGCCTTAGTTTTAAGCACCATATCATACCACAATATCGCTTTATAAAAATAAAAATTTTTAACGACTAAAAGCGTAACGTCCGCAGCGATGATTTTAAAGTTAGTCAAACCTTTAATTAGCTGTTATAATACACTTTATTAACTTCGTTATTTTCTTCTCAAAGTGTTCTTGTAGATTCTGTTCTCCATACATGAAAATTTGCAGAAATCTGTTGACCTAGATAATCATCTCAAAATTACAAGCAACGTCCGAATACAAATTTCGAGAGCAAATGCACCGCCATGAATTTGAATTCAAATTTCAACTAATTTGTTCTCGTAAGCACTGCTTTGAACCTTCCCTTATACCTTGAAAATTTTTAAACTTATCATTTTTTTTCCGACAAAAAATTAAAAGAAATTTCCGAACGGAACGTCCGCAATGCCGGGAGATGCTCATAAGTATATATATGAACAGCGTTAGCAATATATGTACCTAGAATATTTGGAGGATGGATCCGTGCGCAGAAGTCCACGTAAGTGGGGAAAACTTTTGACTGCCATCCACCTGGGGATGGCCAGAAGTGATTCTTGTGCGTACGGTTCAAATCGCAGCTCACAACGTCCGGATATTTATATCCACGTATCCTCTGGGTAGCGACCAAACACCCGTTTGGGAGCGAGCTAATGTGAGAAGGCGTAAATAACCGCGTGCGCAGGGTTTGGGTCCCGCCACGTTAAATCCCCGCCCAATGAAAAATAAAAAACAGCCTCGGAAGAGATCCCCCCTTTCTGTTGACGACCACGGCAAACGAACAAAGGACTATGATTTGAGGGTATGCACCTGGAATATCCGGACCCTTACAGGCTAACCTAATATTCGCGGTTTGCGTTTTGGTACGCATGCCGTCTAATTTGTTTATTTGCGTCACCCGAAATTGGCTTGCGTGCGTTTGCATTTGATCAGTGTTGCCGCGAGCTCCAAAAAAATTGTATCATTTTCCAAGCAAAAAAAGTAGTAAATAAAACGTTACCATTAAAACATAGTTACCACATAAAATGCTTTTTAAATATAATTTCTTTTAACAAAAACTGAAATGTACTAAGAAAAAAGTAAAATGATTTTATTCAAACAGTCATGTTCGGTTTTTCCATTTTAGCGATTTAAAATTTTTTAACAGAAAAGGTATTTCTTAAACAAACTTAAAAATAACTGGGTTTATATGATTGTAAGAAATTTTGTTCAAACTGAAGAAGAGCTTGCCACTATTTGTTAGCTTTCAGGAAGGCCCAGGTTCGAATGCTGTCAGACGCAACATATAATTTTTGAGTTTTGTTTGGTTTTTGTTATTTACGAAAAAGCGTCTGTGAAGTGCAGAACGAAATCGTATTCAATCGAAAATATTTCCAAAAAAAATCAGATTAAAGTAAACAAAATATCATTTGCCGTGAAATGATATGTGTTTTAGTTTTAAACAAAAACGGTATGGTTTATATTTTTCTCAGTGTGTGTATGCCTATTTGCATATCAACCAAAAACT
>JAPVRG010277595.1:8406-23152 GCA_029783565.1 Rhagoletis cerasi
AAATTTTGATAAATAATAATGAATTTATAACTTGTTTCTAATAAAATTATGCAAAATCCCTTCTTATCAATTTGAGGGCGCATGTGCCACGCCTTAACTTTGACCAATCAGTCTTAAACTTTGGGAATATGTTATTTGTGCCCAAAGGAAAAAAATTAGTGGGCGAATAACATGTAATTAAAAAAAAAATAAAAATTGTCCACTCTAATGTACATATGTACATATGCAACAACTACTGCTCACTTTCAAAAATTCGCGATATCATTGTTGTGCGATTACTAAAATCTTACGACTATCATTGTTGTAGAACATTCGCCGAACACATAAATTTGTTTACAATTTTGCTATTTTTCGCAACATAAAAAAGGATAATTTCTTGCAATATCACTTCCGCGCTACTGCCCAACTTCCTCGTGTTCTACATACATATGTATGTATGTAGGGATTCGCGTAAATTCTATAGAAATGTCTTTATTAGCAGATAATTATGGAATTTTTCCTACACTAATAACTACCGAAACTTCTAATGCTCTCACGCTTGCACTCTGTTAAACACGTAAAACGATAAATACTTTTTTATTAATGCAAAATTGTTTGTTTACTTCGAGCAATGATGGTCAATGACACGGCAAAACAACCAAAACGAAAAGCTGTTATGTGTTCAACAGTTTGATGTTAAAGATTACATTAGAATTCTAACAGAAAACAAGTCTGTAATAAATTGCATGCTGTTGTGATTAAAAGCAGCTGCTAACAGTGGCTTGCCTTAATAGCAGGCCTACCACCCCAATCAAGCGATTTGTATTTAAATGAAGTACGTTGCCATAATCTGGTAATATCAATGATCATTAGCTGTGTACGGTAAGCTGAGAATGTTACTGATATGTTCGTTGACATACTCCGCTGTAAGCCTTCGTTTTTGTACATGCCGTGCTGTTAACTTACATCCAGCCAGCGTTATACTTTACAGTCAGCATTATTCTTAACAGCCAGCCAATCAGCCTCTTCTGGCTGCCCGCTGCGTGTTAAAAGACTGCTGCTCTCGACTTTTAATTCATTCTGACTAGTATATTTTATCAACGCCTCTATTGACTGCTCATTCAACAGCACTAAAATTGTTTAAAGATTCCAATGGTCAAGCTGATTTAGGCGCTGGCAGCACAGCGCCGCACCGCACCGCATAAACTCGAATGCGGACTTGGAATTACCTGATTACCGGTCTTATTGACGTTACGTTTCTGATGATGACTCGGCTTAAACAACAACGGCGACGACGACGACGACGACGACAACGACAACAACTCTGGTATTCTGACCAGAAAAAAATTGCAAAAGTCGACGCTTGCAGCAGCGGCTACAGCTTCCAATCAGCCAATTAGTCAGTCAGTCCGGCGAAGGTGGCAGCGGCAGCGGCTAGCAAAACCGATATTTACCTGCTGTGTCGCGCACAAGTCAGACTTCATTCAAAAGTGAGCAGCGCAAGCGAGTAGACGAACTTTACAAGCTCTCCGTTAAAACGTTAAAAAGAACATTTCGTAAACGTTGAGTTCAAGTAAAAGTTTTGAAAGCAAAACCGAAAAAGTTAACAAACCGTTTAGAATATGTAGCAAGGATAATAGAAGAAGAAAAATAATATAATAAAGTTTGAGATTTTTTGAATTTTCTAAGAACAAAGTGTGACACTTATCATAAATAATAAACTGTTATAAGTGCGCTTGAACTTTAAAGCTAAAGCGTTTAGTATACAAACGAACAAATCAAATTAAAACTAAACTCAAGCTGAACAAAGCAGATTTGTGTTTACTTTTTTTTAAATTAAATACTTAAAAAGCAAAGCAAGATAGTATAATTCGCAATTCGTTTTAATGCTTTGTTTTATGTCGTGATTCGTAAGCTCGGTTCAGAAATAGAAATCAAAGTAGAAATTAAAGGTGAAAATGAAAGATCTTGCCAATATGTTTTCATCACGCCGGTATAGCGCAGCCAATACAGAGGATACTGAACAGCAACAACAGTTGACGGCGAATATGCATTCGGCAATGGCTGCAGCAATGACAGCGACGACAACGACAGGACCATACACAACAACAGCGTGCGGCTCGTTGTCCGCGTCGCGCGCCGCTGAAAAGCAACGTAACAAAAGTTTGCAAGCCAATCGTTCAATGAATCCTGCCGGCATTCTAAGTTCGTTCTTTAACGAACGCAAAAGCAATAAGCGAGCGCGTTCACCAAAATGTAAGTTGAAAGAAAATAGAATTTTTTTTTTTTTGCTTAACATATGAATGTAAATTTGTTTAATGTGGTATCACAACGGACAACCAAATGTCTAAGTGAGTTTCCCCTCGGGCGCGTTCACCAAAACCTAACCTAAAAGAAAATTGACATTTTTTTTTGCTTAACATATGAATGCATTTTGTGGAAGGAAAGGAAAAGTTATGAGAGTGAAACGTTGAATAGCTGTGAAAGGAAATTATGAAAGAGTTGGTGAGCGCTAAGAAAGTGAAAAGTGTTATTTTGTATTGAGCGGTGGCATACTTAGTCCTGAATTCATTTGGTATGTGCAAGATTTTGGAGGCAGCAGAGTCTGTAATTCTCAACAAGTGTATGTATGAACCTCACAATTTGTGTTTAATTGAATTAAGCATTTTTTCAAATACGCAGGGGCTGCGGTATCGTTTTTTTTTTTAATTTTTATACGAAAAGGTGTATGCCGGGTGAAATTAATATAGTAACAATTACATTAAAATTTGAAATTAGTATATTTTTTCATATTTTATTTTAAACATTTACTATTTCCAATTCTAAACAATAAGCAATAAACGTTGACATTTTTTGCGGTTTTTATAGACAAAATTTAAAATAGCTAAACAGGTGTATTTAGAAGTAAAATTTTCCAAAATATTTTTTTATATATTTTTTCAACATTTTAATTTTTTTTAATATTGTTTTATTTACTTTTTTTTGATATTTTTTAATATTTATTTTTCGTAAAGTCAGTTTTCTTTGCCATTTTTTTCCATACAATTGTTTACAAAAGAAACCAAATAAAAGTTTAAACTTAAAATTAAAAAGTGAAGTATGAATTATGTTAAATAATTTTTTTTATGAAAATTAAACACCAAACGTTTTTTCAATTTTTATTTTGAAATATTTGAATTTTTACCTCAAACTTTTTCAAACTTTTACAATAAAATAATTAAATCCGTTTTTAATGCCATATATTAAGTTTTTAACATTTTTCAGATGCAAAATTAAATTTCAAGTTCTGAAATTTTATAATTTTTTTAATAAAAAATTTGCTTGTGTAATTTCGGTGCAGTTAAATCTAAATAAACAACAATTTTTACTTTAAAATAAATAGTCATTTCAAACTTATTATATTTTTGCATAGTTTTTTTTTCATCAAATCTGTAATATATTTGTTTCGTTTGTAGAAAATTTTAGAAACCCGTTTTTCATACAAAATGTTTTCCTTGGAAATTAAAAATTCCTCAAAAGCTTTCAAATATGTTAAAAAATTATAAATTTATAATAAAAAAAAACTAGTGAAGAAATTTGTACCATTTACTGCTGCCATTTTTTAATGCTTTTGTGATTTCGGAGCAATGTAATTAAAAAGACTAAAAAAGTAAACATTTCATAAAAAAATTAAAAACAATTTTTTTGGAAAAAAAATTTAAAAAATAATTTGGTCTTGATAGTTCGTAAAAAATTTTTTTTTATTTTTTTTTTATTGCATATGTTTTGAAACATTACTAGTTTTCTTATTCTAAAATTTTTGAGAAAAATGCGTAACTGTTAAAGAAACCGTATTTAAATTTTTGAAAAAAAAAAATATCATAGTCTGCAACACATCCTCTTGCACCAAAAGCGGATAAGCGACGCTACTGTCCGCAAAAAAATCTACACAATATCGTAGGAAGCAATTTTAAATAGACGTCTGTGGCAAGTTTTACTATCTAAAATAGCAACGCAAAATGCTAGATAAGCGCTATTTTTTAAAAACAGACAACTTCAGCTCACAAATTGCCTTGCCTTCAAATGTGTAAAGCCGCCAACATCGCATTAAGTGAAAATTTATCTCAAAGACGACATTGCTAAAGTCAATAACATTTTACATATTTTTGTATGTATTTATTTTTATTGTATATAATATCAATGCAACGCTCAGTCGTCGCTCGCTCGCCAACTTGCAACAACTTGCAACAACTGACAATGCTGCCGCTTGAAGTTGAATTAAAGACAAAAAAAAAAACAAAAATTTTAAAAATATTTTATAGCAACTTTATCACCATGGCTGTGCCCAACACTGACTGACCCCCACCTTGATCGTGTGATGTCCGCCAGTGCAAAGAATGCTGTGCTGTGCAGAAATGTTAAGCCAAATTGTGCGAGTGCTTGTATGTATATGCCTTACATTTTATTGTACTATTAAATTTAATTCTTCTTTTTTTTTTTTGATTTACTATCCACACTGAATGGCTGCTTTGTGGTATTTATATTTTAATACACGCGCGTACTTGAACATTTTTTTTTATCAGTTTTGACATTTTTTTTCTTTTTCGAATTCTGTTTGTGCAAAGAGTGCTGCTTGAAGAAAATAAGAAGCACTAACAACTTCTGCTGTGCAACTGATTCATTGGCTCACAGTCGCTGGCTGAGCAGGCATCCGGCAGCTAAGTGAATTTAAATTTTGGCAAAATGTGCGATTTTTTTTTAGTTCGGACCATGTAGTTGAAAAAGTCAAGTGTTCACAGCTGGACAGCAGTATATTTATGTACATATGTACGCATTACCAACTGTGGTATGCAAATAATTTGAGGTTTACTTTATAGATTTCTTTTTTCATGAGTAGATGCTGAATAACACGCTTCTTGCGTTATGCAAATATTTGTGAATTTCATATTTTTCGCATATACACAACCAATTTAAAATGGATTTGAAGCTTAAAAGCTCAATAAATTAGAAAAAAAGTCTACCAAAAATCGTTAAAAAGTTGCCATAATTTTCGTTTTTTCAACAAACTATCACCACTTTTTTTGCTTACTCCAGCTTGCTGATTTACTAGCTTCAGTTAGCTTACTATGTTGCTACCTTTAAAATATCTGCTTAACTAAGCATATTTTGACACCTTGCTTATAGCGCAAAAATTTTCATTGCCGCTAAAGTTTTTCTCCAAACCAAAAACAAACAAAACATAAATACAGTGAATTTCCGTTTTTTGCTTTTTGTTTTTCACTTTCAATTTTCTTTTCCAACACATTCGCTTGACAACTCAATTTTAAGGCTGTGTTTAATTCGCGGACAACATTTTTAACGCTTTTTGTGCTTTTTAACACTTTGCGTGTTTTTCGACGCTCATTTTTTGACCGTCCTCCAGCTTTTTGGTGGTCAAGTTCAGGGATGTATACCGTTGTTGGCAGCCAACCAGCCAAGCAGTTAGTGTATTTGTTGTCAGTAAACATACATACAGACATACACAAAATATACGAATTCAGATGTCAGCGCATATATAAATAACTGTATACAGTGGCGGACGCGTAAATGGAGGCAGTAACGCATGTGAAATGTCACTGTTGACTAGAAACTGTTGATTATCATAATTTATTTGTTGACATTCTTAACTCTCTAATGCACAAAACTAAATAGCCAAAGATAGAGATTTGAAAGGCATATTTTCGCTGTAATTTCGCTGCGAGTAGCAGGAGTTTAGCGTCCATATCGAATTGCTTTACAGCTTAGATGGCAGATGGAAAATTTGGAAATAATTCATGTAATTTTTCTAACTCCTGTTACCATTTTAACCCTTACTATCTATTGATGAAGGTCTTTTTGAGGTTTAGCAAAATCAGCTGCAATTAAAGTTATTTGTGCTGTTACAATAATTGGTTCTAAAAATGAATGCTTCCAGGTGTTCTTCTGAATTTGGGGGTAAAGCTGAGGTTGTACAGTTGAAATTTGGATAAGCAGCGATTAAACAGTAGCAAGCACTGCACAGAAATCGACTGGAGATTACTTATTAGAAAAAAAATTGTGTTTTTAATTTTTTCGTTTGTAAAAATTATTTGGATGAGGTTTTTATTCATTGTTTTTATGCTTAATTTATAAAAATATATGGTTATTTTCAGTTCATAATATTTCTGAGCACGTTGAATCGATATCTTAATTGTTTTATATTTCGATCATCAAATAATCCTTATTGCAAAATTTTTGCCTCTTCAGTTTAACATTAATTTTTAAATTTACATAATTTTTTGATTATAAAAAAATTGATATAATCGATAAAATTGAAAAATTATTGCAATGATTACATTTGATCGAAGAAAAAATATCTAAGAATTACCATGTTTTTGTTCAAATAACATAAAAATTAAAACCAGATCAGTGGTGAAAAACTTCAAAAAACTAAGATGAAATATAGTCGAAGAATAAAAATTATAGAACAATTTTTAACACGATTGAGTAATTTAAAATCAAATTTTAACGATTCTTGATAGCAACTTTTTGCAGTTTTTTTCAATTTTTTTAAATTTTTTTTGTTATTTATGGCCTTTTAACAATTGCATTCAACAATTTATTGAGCTTGAGGCCGTTTTATATGAAAAAACAACAATTTACATTTTGTTGAATTTTTTTTAAATTTTTTTTTTATTTTTTCTTCATTTCATTTTATTTTTTTCTTGCACAATCAATCAAGATTAAACGCATCTATAAACTAAATAGAAAATGTTAAATTTTCGCATGATTTTATTTTTATTTATTTATTTTTTATATTTTTTAATACTTTTTTAACAACAAAAAACCTCAAAAAATTATTAAGATAAAATATGGCCGAAAAAGACAAAATGATAAGAATATTTTTAATACTATTGAGCAATTAGAAATTTAATTTTCACGTTTTTTCTAATAACTTTTTAATTTTTTTCTTTAGTTTAGTTTTGTTTATTTTACTTTTTTTTAGTAATTAAAATTTAGATGAAATATTTATGGCGAAAAAAAGAAATTTGAAAATATTTTTAATACGATTGAGCAACTTGCGATCCAATTTGACGTTTTTTATAACTTTTTTATTTATTTTTTTTTCAATTTCGTTTTAATTTTTTTATTCCTTATTTTTTTTGTTTTATTATTTTTAGCTTTTGTGTATTATTCATTATTTTTTATTTAAATTTTTTTTAAGTGTTTAATCTTTTTAATTTTTTTAGTAATTAAAAACTTCAAAAACGGAACATGAAATCTTTATGACCAAAAAAAAATTTTTTTAATATTTTTAATTCGATTGAGCAACTTGAGATCCAATTTTAACGTTTTTTATAACTTTATTTTTATTTTTTTTTTTCAATTTCGTTTTAAATTCCTTTAATAATTACTTGATTTTTTTTTTATTTTATCATCAGAAGAACTTAACAAAGTATATTTAGCTATTGTGTATTATTTTTTTTCAATTTCGTTTTAAATTCCTTTAATATTTACTTTATTTTTTTTTATTTTATCATCAGAAGAACTAAACAAAGTATATTTAGCTATTGTGTATTATTCATTATTTTTTATTTTAGTTATTAATATTTTAAAGATGAAATATTTATACCCAAAAAAAAAATTTAAAATATTTTTAATGCGATTGCGCAACTTGTGATCCAATTTTAACGTTTTTTATAACTTTTTTACTAATTTTTTTAATTTCGTTTTAAATTCCTTTGGTATTTATTTAATTTTTTTTATTTTATCATCAAAAGAACCCAGCGGAAAAATGTTTAATTTTTGTGTACGCTTATTTACTTTTTTTATTCTTTTATATTTTTATTATTTTTTAACATTTTTAGAAGAATTTTTGTAAAAGAGTTTTTCACAATTATTTCTCCTGAGTAGAACACCTGCTTTAAACCACTTTCCACAACCATACAACGGTTTTTTTTTTGCTCACACCAACTCTAATTAGCTGCCCACCACTGCATATGCCTGCTAGTAACTGCTTGTCTGCAAGTGTAGGTAAATAGTTTACTAAGCAAACAGGTCGCTAAAGCATACTTACTATTTATAAGCGTGTATGTAAATATGGGTGAGGGGCAGCGTTGTTTTAATATCGTAGGCCTACTAAAAATTCGCTGCAGTTGTGGGCCGGCCGCTTACGAGTATACATTGATACATATGTATGTTTACAGATTTCGGCAAGTTTAATGAACTTCAAGTTGAAATAGTAATTTATTGATCTGCGTTACTTAATATATATATTTTACAGGCTACGTTTTGTGTTTTTTTTTTTTTTTGTTCTTCGAAGCGCTCAATTAAGCTCTATGTATGCATGTATGTGCATATATATGTTAATTCATATAAAGCTCACTGACGCTCGGTAATGCACCGCTAGCAATTGGGTCAATGTCACGGTTGTGTTTTGTTTGCGGTTGCCGCATGCGTGATATCTTCTTATAAACAAGAAATGAAAAAAAGTATAGGCAGTATATGCACCTAAACAACCAAGCCCATCACATCAGTTTCTAATTAATAAAAGCGCTAATTGTCGACTACATAGTGCTAAGAAGTTATGATTTCACGCACATATCAAGGCTTATACCAGAAGTAGTACCTACTTGAAGTGCAGGTGCGTGCTTGGCTTTGGCTGGCTGCTGCAGTGAAGCAATTGCAGTCGCTTGTTGGTTGCTTTATTGGTTTTCTATTTATTTTGTTTTCAAGTTAATTAAATTTATTTGATTTTTATTTTTACTAACTATTTTTTTCTTTTTTCTTTTTCTTGCTATTTGTTCTTAATAGTTTCCTCTTATTTAAACGTTACTTTATGGCACGCTTTAGCGTTGGAAAATAATATCATTATAAGAGTTGTAGCATCTCTTGCAACTGCAATGCATATTGTTTAGCCATGAGCGTGCGAAAATTCGCGAACAATTTTTTTATCTGTGCAAACTTTTGATAACAATTCACGGATAGTTGTGGCTTAGCGGCACGGCGGACTTCCTAAACTTAACATTCTTGCATATTTATATTGACATGAAAATCGCTACTCCGCTGAGACACTGCTAATTTTTATATACGCATGTATTTGCTTTATCGTTTTCCAGCGATGTGCTTATCGGTGCCAGTTAATGTCGGCTTATGATTGTTTGAGCTGTTTAAAAATCGGCTTAACGCAACGCAAACGATTTTGTTCGTTCATGTTTATTCAACAGATTAGATGACCATTGGGTTATCTTTATTTATTTATTTTTTTAAACATCATTCGTTTAGTCACTATTCAATCAGATAATACTTTGTCTTTGTGTCCGTTGTGTCCGGTTAGCAGCACTTAAAAATTGTATATACTTAAGAAAATATTAAATAATTTTGCAAGCTCATCCGTAATCCTGTTTAGAATAGATACGAAAACTACTTTTACTTTTTATGTACTTTGGAACGAATTTCCGCCATCCCTTGTCAAATTCGGTTCTGAGAACGAAAAATGACAATGAAGATGGCACAACGCCGAAACCGGTTTGTCTCCAAACTAAATTTGACAAGGGATGAAGGAAATTCGTTCCAAAATACATCATACACCCGGAAACTACCACAACTGAAGAGAATAATTTTACTTTTTTTCTTTTAAAATTTTGTATGCCTGTTTCGATTCTCAACACAATTAATTACACATTTTCAACATCCCTCATCGCACTTTCACAGCATAACCAGCCAGCCAGCCAATAACTCAGCCATTCTATTTTTTATATTCTAATTAAATAGTTTTGAGTATATGCATCTGGATATTTAAGGCTAAATCTGTTTTTACCGCATACTCGCATTCAAAGTATCTCAAAAAAAAAAAAAAAATTAAAACTTAAACTTGTTTTTATTTTTAGCTCACTCATCTTCATAAATTTTGCATTAATTTATTTTTTGTTTGCGAATTTTTTTATTGCCAATTTATTGCGCTTATGGAATTTCAGTTAATTTGTCGTGAAACTTAATACCACCATTCAATATTTATTGTTTTATCTCATCTTAGAACAGGATTGATTTCTGTATGCGCACCAAAAAAAAAACTCCTCTATACTTCACTTCAACTCTTATTTGAGATTATTTATTGTTCAAGCTTAGAAATAGCTTTCAGCTTTGTTGTTTTACCTTGTTTTAAAATTGTTTATTTACTTCAAATTAATGCAAAACATGTATTGCGCAAGTTTTTTTGTTCACGTGCGAGAATTCGTTCTGCTACTGAGTATGGCAGCAGCATTTTTGCGCGTTGAAATATATTTGTTTTTTTGTCGTATAGAAAAGCTATTAGGAAATATGAAAAAATCGATGCACGTAATTGAAATGCATTTTTACTAAGTAACCAGCAGAAAAAAAAATTTGTTCATAAAAAAGTACTCATTTTGATATCCAAAAAACAAGAATACGCCTCAATATTTTTTTAATTTTTCCTTAGGGAAACTCGTGATACTTAAGCTTACTCAAATTGAGCATGAGCTTTTTCAACATTCGCTAAAGTTAGTATTATACAATTTCAAAAATCTTTAAGAGATCTAAACTTTTCAAATCGATATTCCACGAAATTCTCTAATTTGCCTCACTGCCTTGAGAAATTAATGGCTTTTAAGCTTTCTCGAATTGAGAATAAGCCTCATCTGAAGCTCTTTTCGCTCGAATTTTCGAAACTAAAAATATGTTTTGACGTTAAAAAATCAAACTTTCTACTAAATACGAGTAGCGCTTTAAGTATGCGCTTTAGAGTTGTTTTAGATTCCATTTAACTAAAATTCAAACTAAAATCTATTTTAACAAAAACGTTTTTTATCAAACGAGTTTTCACGATAGATTGCCTCACAAAAAAAACCAAAAAATGGTAACTTCATATTTTGGTATGCTCTGTTTTTTTTTTTAATTGGCCAGTACAGTTAAGTTTTAGTACATAGTAGTGCCACTGAGGGTATAAAAAAGTTAAATTTTCGGCACGCTGTTTTTTTGTTAAACTGCTCCAAATAAAATCTATCTTTTCTAATCTAATCTTTTATAAAAGCCATAGTTAGGTTTTCTTCGGCGGTTGGTATCATTAGTTGAAATTGCATTTTTCGAAAATTCGATTGTGAATACCGCTTCTGTTTTCGAAAGCAGAAAACAGCTAATGTTGCATTTTTACACCAAAAAATCTAACGGCCCTAGAAAAAAATACTAATCGATTCAGAAAAATTGTCCTGGATAACATACCCAAAAAGTACCATTATTTAAATTAATAAAAAAAACTAACGCATTTGATCCAACTCGACGCCAGGCACTCTGACTGCTTTAAATCAAAATGCATTAATTACAAAGATAAAGGTACTACATTGTGGAGGAAAAATTTTTCTACATAATTTCGGTGGGAAATACTACGCTACGACTACTCATTTTCGCGTAATCAATTGTTATCCTTTTATACCCGAGCGCACTTGTGCACAAGGGTATTATAACTTTGTTCCTACTAAGTTTTATCAAAGCTTGCATGCTAGTACATGGCGTATGAGTAACATTATTTCCTGCTCATATTTCATACAAAAAATCATTGAATTTAGCAATCGGTCACGCGAAAGTGATTAGTCGCAGCGTAGTACATACTTCCCACTGTAATTATGTAGAGAAGTTCTTGCTATACAATGTATATAGTATTTTTATTTTTTTGACGCAGCGCCAAGAACTCTAACTGCGTCAAATCAATTAATGCCGCGGCGTTCTTGGCGCTGAGTTGGACAAAATTTGTTAGTTTTCACGCTCGATGGTACTTTTTGGATATATTATATTAATATATATAATAATCATATTGTATATATTCCTAACAAATAATAATAATAATAATAATAATAAGAATAATAATAAAAATAATAATAATAATAATAATAATAATAAGAATAATAAGAATAATAAGAATAATATTAATAATAATAATAATAATAATAATAATAATAATAATAATAATAATAATAATAATAATAATAATAATTGATATTTGACTCGTGTGTAGAATTATAAAACTCGCGAGTCGAACATAATAATGGGAAATATAAAGCGGTTTTTCGTAAGTAATTAAATTATTTTTAAAAATTTTTTATAATAGTGGAAATATTTAATTTTTTTTTTAATTTTTTAATAACTTTTTGTTGAAAATTATTAAGGTCTAGTCATATGTATATTTTATATTTACTTAGATAACGTTCAAAATCAATTTAAATTTTTTAATTTCTTTTAAATTTTTTGCAACTAATAATTTTATTTTTAATTTGGATTTTCGCTTAGAACTCAGTATACATTTGTTCATGTTTGAGGGCTGTCTGAAGCTTTAAATAAAAACGAAAAATTCATATAAATTGACGTACAAGAAATGGAAAAGAAATTTTCTGCTACCAAAATTTCTTAAAACAGTATGCAGCTCTCAAGAAAAAAATTCTCGAATATTTATTTCTGCAAGAAAATTTACAGCGAAAGCAAAGTACTTTTCCAAACAATAGAAATTATGAAAAATATTTCTTGTCATTTGAGAACTGCAGTAAGCCCTTTACTTAGTTTCTTATTGCCACTTTTCAAATATTTAATTATTTTTTTTTTTTTGTTAAATTCAACAATTTATTTAGCTTTAGGCTCATATTTGTTAAAAATAAATAAAATATCTATAAAAATTTTTTTATTTTATAATAGCCTATGCACTTTTAATTAATATTCGCCAAAGAACAAGAAATATTTCGAATAAAAAAAATTAATTTCAAACACTAAAACTAAGTTAATTGCATTCTCACACTTCTTTTTATGTTATTCAATGTACAATTGCTTGCAATTTACAAACGCTAGCGGTTAACTGCATGCATGAAAACATACTCAACACACTTACATATGTACGTACTTACTACGAGTGTGTATGTTGATTTGTATTGCACCGCAAATGACTTTTCAATTGCCGCGCAAAATTGCCCAATGGCCGCAACTTATTGTCATTGCGGCACATGGCTGGCTATATACAAATATACATGCATTTGCTATTGTTGTAGCGACGTATGCAAGCAACTATTTTTGAGACGGCATGACGAAAAGCAAATGCTGCATAAATCATTGAAATATTATGTATGCTGAACTACAACGTTTATTTATTACTTTTCAATACATTACTTGCGTTGACTAAAATAAATTTAACAAAATAAAATTTGAAAAATTATTACAGCTGCTGATTGATCAGAGGCGTTAGTGAGTTACTCCATTGCAGCGTATATGATTGTCTAATTCTAGTGTACCAAAAAAATCAAGAAAGCGCATGGTAATCACTTTGATTACAAATGCCACTCAGTGGAATTGTTATGAAGCTGCTGTTGTTGCTGTTGGCCTATGAGCTGTTGCAGCAATATAAGTTTTTTTTTTTTGTCATAAGAATAGTGTGACGAAAATGGAAAATATGATAATCACTTTAAGATTACATATGTATTATGAAATGTTCAATTGAGACTATTGTAAGTTGTAGGCATTTGTACTTACTGCTTGCCAGCAACCAAATTTCATTTAAGAATTCAAACAAAGTTAAAAGTTAGTGGGGAAAAAAGTAAACACTTAAAAATGCTTAGTGAGCTCAATCCACGAAATGTAATGAAATTTGCAGGCAGAAAAGCTGTTGCCCGTTTGTGTGCAGTGTGACAATAGTATCGAAAATCGATAAGGAACAGCTATTAGCGCACATGTTATTATGTATATGGCGTTTACACTATAGCTTTATTAATTGTGTGCTTTTGTTACTGCTAAATATTTTTAGATAAATATGTTTAGATATAGAAAAATACGCGCATAACTAAATTTTCTTGTCGAAAAACGTGATTCTAGTTAACTCATTGACTCTTGTCTGTTTCTCTCTACATAATCCCGTATCAACTCATATTCGGTCAGTGTCCGTAAGTAGTGACAATAACATATTAATTTCTATACAAATAAGCGCAGGTAAACAATTTCCAAGCATACTTATTTGTCAACTGTTAATAACGCCTACGATAATTAGAAAACATATTTAAGGCATTATAATGTTCTAACACGCCACTTTGATTTTGTAGGAGTTAAGTTATATGTTTTATTGCATTTGTGCTTTACATATTGGCAAGCTAAGTGTGTATGTGATAGATTGCTGACTATCAGTTGTTTATATATTTATTTGGTAAATATTTTAGCTAATAACTCATGTGAACTTATTATGGTTTGGATTGAGTTGTGTAGGATTTATATATATAGGTGGGGGCGTGAGCTCTCTGATAGGCAAATGTTTTTCAGGTAAAAGTGTCTCCGTTTTTGAATTTTTTACATTTTTTTTTGAATTTAAAAAAATTGGACCTTTTCATGTATTTTCATTATAGGCACATAAAATAAAAAAAAGATTTAAAAAAAATTCAAAAAAAATATAAAAAAATTAGAAAAAAATGTACATGCGTCAAAGAAAATACATGAAACAGCCCGATTTGTTTAAATTAAAAAAAAAATTAAAAATTTCAGAAACCTTGAAACTTTTACTTGAAAAATTTTTGCTTATAAGAGAGCTCAGAGAGCAGTTGAATATGTAGATGAAGAAAGGCATAAAAGGAAAGATAAAAGTAATAAAAAAGGTTCGTAAAGATAAAGACAAAGAGAAGGTAAATTCAAATATTTAATATAATGGCAAAGGAGGGGGAGAATATGTATATAGATGCAGAAAATAATGAAGATAATGATTAGGATGAAGGTAAAGGTAAATGTAAAAGTAAAAATAAAGATAAAGATAAAGATA